>JAECUM010017053.1:0-25794 GCA_016617855.1 Megalonaias nervosa | reverse complement strand
TATATATACGCTGTTGCTCGCTATCAGCTGAATCGTGCATATAAAGTTCAATTCGTGCGTGCTCATAAGTAAATTCCATCAAGCTTGTATTTGAGACCGGCCCACCGCCAATATATTTAAGTCTGTTTTAGAGTAATTTTGCCATTTTTCTGACTTAACAATTCGCAGAGAAAGGACCTAAACTCATATATTTTATCAAAATTGTTCCAATTGTTTTTTTCTTTTGTCATAAAAATACGATCAGGAAATACGTTTTACAAGCGACAAGTCAGATTAACTGCAAGAGAATTTTAGCTGTGGGCTTACTAGAACTTACATATGGCGTGTTAAATGGCCATGAACATGTACGCAGCAGCCTTTGAATGCTGCTATCAGCCGGAGCGTAGTGAGTAGCGCGTCCGCAAGTAGTGCAAAAGGGTACTGTTCGAACCAGGGTCTCCATTATATTTGTACCGTGTAGTGTTATTTTCATTGCCTATATCTTGTCATGCACTCTTCTTTATACAGACTCAAATGCTGTTTACTAGTGAAATGAATTGTTTATAATAAATTCAACGTCCTTTGTAAGGTATTACCATGTTTTGCTCTTGCAAGTCCTACATTTTATATTTTAATCGTTTTAACGATTTCTTTCAATTTGGTGTTTCCTAATTTTAATTACAGTATACCTCCAAATTTTCCAGATATTTGTTGGGAAAAAAGGTTTTTGCATAAACCATCTTCCTTCAGTATATGGCGCCTAATCCAGGAAAGTTTTATATAACACAAAAAATGAGTGCAAGTGGATCATATGTAATTCCCCTTCCTTATAGGACGCTATAAGAGTAACGGTCTATATCGTTTATACAACTGTGCTCACCAAGGCCGGATTAAGTTGGTAGGTGGCCCTGTAGCAAGTTAAATAAGCCCCATCCCCACCCCATTGCCATTCCCCACGCATTGCGGGGTCCTTGGAGAAACGACTCTATTTGCCCAGCTTGAACTTCGTGACGTTGCACGTATTTTAATGTCGTGTGTTTCGTATCAAAATTAGTTCATACCATCAAGTTTGAACTAATGGGGTATATTTTGCCGTTGGATAAACGAAATTGTACGACATTGACTGGACTTTAGCAGTCGCTTGTATTAAGAAATTATACTTTGACATACTTTTGATCTGGGGATAAAAACTTATAAATTTTACTTCAAAAATTGAGAAGGAAAATAAGCAGCAAAATTAAGACTCAAATGCAGCACCGAGAAAAGAATAAGAATAATAATAATAATAATAATAATGATAATAATAATAATAATAATAATAATAATAATAATAATAATAATAATTATTATTATTATTATTATTATTATTATTATTATTATTATTATTATTTCACGACACCATTCTCTACACCATTGGTTCCCAAAGTGGGAGGTACCGCCCTCTGGGGGGAGGTGGGATTACCGAGGGGCGCTAATAGACAAGGAGGTTGAAAGGGGCGCCGGTGGGCCCCTCCGAGTGCGATGATCGCTTGTTTACGATTGACAAGACTAGAGCCTAGACGCCTAAAGCGAGACCGCTACTCTGAATAATGCTTTTTACGGGCTAAGGTAGGGGGCGCTGAGGATGAGTTTATGGAACCAAGCGGGCGGTGGCCCGAAAAGGTTTGGGAAACACTGCTCTACACTTAATGTCTTTAGTACCTTCGTGGATAACTTCACCGGGACATAATTTCTGTTGTAAATTTTGTAGATGATGGATCGCCACACATGATTTTCTCTCCAGCCTGGAATTAGGTCAAAACATTTCGGTTCTCCACGAGATAGGCACGATACCCCCTTCCTTTGCTTTTGTTATACAACTATTGTTTTGCTGACGGCAGCAAAATATGGACAAGAGTATAATCTTTTTTAAATTAGTTTTTCTTTGTTTTCTATTTTGACTCCTGTTTGTAGATTTCCCCCTGCCATTTAAACATGAAGGAGTCAAAAACTTCTCCTGGCCTTTGTGTGAAATGATGGTTATGTGCATGTAAGCTGCTTCTTTCCCTTACGAAAACCTTGCATAAATTTAAATTTACTAATGAAAGTTTCGAATAAGAAAAGATCATAATTCGCTAATGTTTGGCAGCGCAAACAGCTCATTAAACGCACTAAGAGATTCGATACAAACACCTAACGAATACCAGCCTCTATAATTTATGTGTATAAATTACATCTTCCTCTTACGTTGTTTCTTCTATCTTTCTTCTTTACTTCAATTCTCAGGTAGATCATCTTGTTTTTTATTTGATTCTTTATGTGTACGCTAGCCATCTTTCTGACATCTTGTAAGATTTATTTGCAGGGAGAGGTATGTCTAAGTTGCAATAACGTATTATCAATCACAGCTGGTTTGCCTTCTCTTGGAATAAAACGAGGTTAAAACTTAACCAATTCATCATTGCAAACATTGGAAACATGTGATCTCGTATTATTTCTTGTAGCTGTGTTTGCTTGGTATAATTGACGATGTTGGAGAAACATCTTGAATTTTATTTTCATTAACCAGTCTTATTTTAGAATAAATATATGATGTGTTCTGAAACAAATATATAAAAATAAAGTTTTTTGGTAGTTCTATTTATACAGACTGTTGTAAACACAACCCACACATCAAAGCCGTTGTTTTAAGCCAGGATATGAATGATATAAAATGATTTGTTGGAGTTTATAATGATAGCATCTGGATCGCTTATCGCTCCTTAAAACGCTGTAAATAATATTTATCGGTCCTTAAAACGTTTGAAATAAAGGGTCTAAAACAAAATTAGGACACCTGCAGGACTCTCAAAACATGTTTACTGTCATACCTCCCTAAAGCAGCCACTTCGAAGAAATAAAATTAAGATCTGTGAAGAAAAATGTTCGCTTATTATAAGTTTGTTTGTTCACTTACTTGGTTTTACAAGTGAGCGTGAAGTAGTGGCGATCGAAGATTAGGTGATTGCTTAATTAATGTGACGTTTAATAGCACTAATTAACCTTATATTCGATATTTGGCACAGAAAGTTTGCTGGATATAATTGTCATGTTTCTGTGATAACACGGGAAGATGTACCTCTCACAATTAGGTAGAGAATAGAAATGTGTGGTTACTACATATGAAAATGAGTCTGTTTAGCCATTATTTGGGCAACTTCCTCCAGGGCGAGAGCCAAACAAGTGATTTATTTTTTAAAGCCGCACCCTATGTTGTAAATTCACGGATAAAACCGGGTCACTGGCTGGGTCCGTACCGCGTGCCTATTTTGCCCACTTCCAGTTTTGCATGTGGTTCTAAGAAGAGCTAAACGTTTCTTTTTGTTAATGTAACCATTAAAATTTGCTATGAATACATTTAAAATTCGTTACATCCATGCGATAATACTCTCGGCTTCTCAACAATAATATACAACAGCGGGAATATTTTTTACATGTTCATTTTGTCCGCGTTGATCGTCAACTTGGAACATTCGTATCTAAGTACAACACTCTTATTGATCCGTACCAAATGTGCCTTCTTTGTTTGGCATATGCCGTACACTCAAGTCAGTCAGTCAGTCAGTCAGTCATTTATTTGAGAAACTTTAGGAATAAAGATTAACCAAGTTCCTTTTGTCATAAGATAATAGTCCTTTTTAACCCGAATATTCAAGACAACTATCCGACCGAACATTAATATAATCATTCTGTTAAAATATGTAACCATTAATATATATTTCAAAGGGGCAGATATCTCTGCAGATCAATTTAGGTGTATCTCGAAAATATTTATTTCCTGTAAATTATTCCAGACATGTATTCTTAGAAATATGCCATATCATTTTGTTCTAATCAAAGCCCCATCACGTTACAGTGATAATGTTTTGGGGTTTTTTCGTGTACAACTTTTCTTCACACTAGGTTGTAAAGGCTTCATTCAGTAGACTTTGTTTTGTCTTTGAGAATCCTTTGGTGAAAATGGTTGATTGTAATGACAGTAACTGGTTCCCTGTTCCAAGCATCTAATTTGCCATATCATTGTGTGCTAATCAAAGCACACTCATGTCACTGTGATAATAGTTTGCTTTTTTGTTTTTGTTTTGTTTTGTTTTTTCCCCGTACATCTTGGCTGATAGTGGGTGATGGAACCTTGCTTCAGTAGACCTTTTTTTTTGCAGAGAATCCTTTGGTGAAAATGGTGGATTGTAACGACAGTAACTGGTTCCCTGTTCCAAGCATCTAATTTGCCATATCATCTTGTGCTAATCAAAGCACACTCATGTCACTGTGATAATGTTTTTTGGGGTTTTTTTTGTTTTTTTTTTTCCCGTACATCTTGCCTCACAGTGGGCGATGGAACCTTGATTCATTATACTTTTTTTGAAGAGAATCCTTTGATGAAAATGGTGGATTGTAATGGCAGTAACTGGCGCCCTGTTCTAAGCATCTAATCAAATATTGATCTGCACAGAGAAAGACAAATCATCGCGAATGATAGCGAAATGAATGCCTTGGGAAAAATAACACAGAAAAAGTTATCAATCACGCTGTTCATCGTCTGATGGTATCTTTCAAAAATATCCATTTGAGACAAGATGAAACATCCACAAAACAAATCATTATTATCAAACATAGATACATCATGCACATACAATATCGCCAACTGATATTTGGAATATTAATAAAATATTAAATAGGAAATATTTTATATCTTGAATACAATTGTTAAATTTTACACGTGTTTCAGCTGCTTTCTTGAAGACGAATTTGTGTAGAAAGACGATGGTTTCCCATAATCAACAAATAATAACCAAAGTCTAAAAAAAATTCTGAACGGAGTGTGTGTGTGTGTGTGTGTGTGTGTGTGTGTGTGTGTGTGTGTTGTTTCTTCCTTTCTAACGAAAGCTTGATTAGGTTGATATGTCGGGAAATATGCGCTATTATCAAGCTGGGGATAGATATAATGTTGGTATCTAATCTAATACCTTTCAACACGTTACGGACACTGTTGTCAGCAACAGCGTACGTGATCTATATTTGATTAGCACATTGTTATTTTAAAAAATATTTACAGTTGTGCTATTTAAGTGCATGACGTCATAGACTCAGATCGAGGTCGAGATATTTAAACATTTGGAACAATAAAGTTCACAGACATTCACGGACCATACAAAAATAGAATTGAAGTAAATTTGAAATGCTGAATGTAAGATAGACTACTAATTGTAGGTGCTATATTTAAGGTTTCCAAAACTGTTCCCAGACATAATAATATTCAACAGAATATTCAGTTGTAACTATTAAATCCGAACTACAATGTTCCATGCATCGAGAAATAAAGTATTGACCAATGATTCGATCTTCATCTTCATCTTCAGGATGTTTTGCACACTCAGCAGAAAATAATATATTTTCTTTATATTGACCTAACAACTTTTCTTCTCAGGTGTTGAACTCTCATTTCAGGCGCTTACAAGGACTATTTGGTTAATTTCTCATTAACACTTTCGTGAAGTGGAACATATTATGAAAGAAATAATACAGACAAAGAGGTTGCATTTTGTCAGATGAATGGATAACCCGACAGATGTATTCTTTCGAGAACTACATGGCAAACTCATTATCTTCGTTAGAAGAGGACGCTAGCATGTTTGTTTTTTATACATACGGATATTTTGGAGTTGTATTTGTTTCCTGAAGCAAAAGAATACTTCCATATTAGGCTCTCTTTCTCGTCTTCAGGAAGAAAGTTATACCATATGAGCATAAAGTTGTACCAGACACGTACGTTGTAAATAAAATATTGTTCCCGACAATATTCGATTGTCTTACAAATATGGCAAATATATTGTATTATCTGTTGTATCATAAAGCAAAACCAAAGTCAGTGCAGATGTCATGAACGTAACCTTTTATCGATGATATAATTTCTGCGGAATCAGAGGAAACGTAGAAACCATCAGTTTTAGAGCACAAAGCATACTCTGAAAGGAAATTAACAATAATTTGCTTCAAATAGATTGATCTTATCTTCTTGATGGACATCTTTCTTCAGACAGACATGGATTTTATTGTGTCTGTGCAAATACATCGGACACTTTATATGGTCAGCTAAACATATTTTTGTGCAAATGTTTACTATTATTGTTAGCAACTAAACTTAGGGGCGATACTTCAATTAGCATAGTTATTCAAATTTTCATAAATGTTATTTGGAATATTTTTCTGTCCGATTACAAATATAAAAAATGGTGAAAATACTATTGCATTCATTTTTAAAAAGGCCGGCAATCGCGTTGAAAGAAGGATAAAACTACATACACGTAGCGGTGTTCCGTAGGCCGATAAATCAGCACCTCACCCGTGATGATATTGATTTTCGGTTTTGGGACTGATATCACCTGTTCATTAAAAACTGCAATTATCTGCAGCCAATTTTGGCTCCACACATCGGTGTACATTTTCTAATCCACGGAAGTGTATTTTCCAGGGAGTAATGCAATTTTAAATGCACCGACGTGTATTCTAAACGTGATAAAGCAGTTTTAAACGCATACAAGTGTAATTTCCATTGAATATTGCAGTTTTATATGCACAAAGTGCATTCTCCATGGAGTAAGTAATTTTTAATTTACAGAAGTATATGCTCCATGTAGTAAAGCAATTTTAAATGCACTGACATGTATTTTAAATGGCGTAAAGCAATTTTAAATGCATACAAGTGTATTTTCCATGGAGTAATGCAGTTTTATATGCACCTACGTGTATTTTCCATGGAGTAAGGCAGTTTTATATGCACCTTGGTGTATTTTCCATGGAGTAAGGCAGTTTTAAATGCGGACAGAAGTGAGTGATATGTAAAAATGAGCATCTAAGACCACCCCCACCGACACCCATTTGCCTGAAAAGACACCAATACTGTATCCCCATATTATTTCCCTGTTATTTACAGTGGTATCAAAAAGCTATGATTTTATGGTGTACATACAGACTGTTCTAGCGCAAAATGCACAAAACATCTTGGTGCCTGTCGGGTCCGAGATTAAGTTTTGACCTACAGTGTTCATGAGCACTGTTTTTATACGTCTATATATTGGTCATAATTTTCATACCGAGTAGTGTCGAATAATTTTGGTCCATTCATTGTCCACATTATACGGGGGGGGGGGGATAGTGAATGTAATATCCGGGATGCAATTTACGCGGACTTATATATGAATTGTCTCCGTTTTTGTTTAGTATAGGTTTATTATGGGGTTGACAATTGCGTGTTGAGAGACATTCGGGTGTTATGGAGAGGTGGGTTAGTATGTAATTTATGGAAAGATTAGATTTCTCGTAGTAATCATTTCACTAATTCGCATTTCCTTTCTCTGTCGATTTTCAAGGCGTATACATGTTAATCATTATGAAGCTTTATTTGTATAGCGGATGGCCTTAGTGGTGATAGGGTCCATTTTAAACTGTGGCCGTACACTGTTTAGAATGTACCCTGTCACCGCTAACTGATTAGTACTATCTAAAAAATAAAACATTATGCCGGAAGGACTTTAATAGTCTCGTTCCATATGGGAGAACGAGACGTGAATAGTCCATGACATACTGACATGAAGAATACATGGTAATATATGTCGTATATATCTACAGGGCCGACAAGAAGGGGGGGAGGGGACCGGGGATATATCCCCGGGGCCCGGGGCCGAGCAACACTTTTTAATTTTATAAAAGAAACATTTTGTTTGAAGAAGAACTAGGAGAGACCCGGGTGTTTCTTACCCCAGGGCCCGTGATCGCTCTCTACTGCTATATTTATCTACCTTGATAGAAGAAGGATCCACTTATCTAATGCTGTTAATGGGGGGGGGGGTAGCAGGTATCTAGTGCCAAAAATAATTACCTTCAAAGATAAAAGAAAGCTACTACGCTCGTGCCTAGTTGTTTTAAATTCCTTAAAATCTCGTAGAAGTAGAATCATAAATGGCGTTCAGTTCAATTGAGAAAACGAACATACAGTATAAAGCATATAGTGTTTCAAATATAAAATATCGATTTCAATAATTTTACTGCAAATGGTCATTTCAGATGTTTAAATCAATGAAGAAAATAAATAATTCAGTAGCCAGTTATGAATGTTTTAATTGCATTAAACAAGAAAGGAGAAAACTTTATTCCGACAAAAGCCTAAAAATATATAAATATTATTCTACAAAAAAAATGTCTGCAGTTTCATGAGTAGATATTTGTTCCTTTCGAATACTTAAAGAACGTTGATATTATTCCTTACAGAAATGTAATTTTCATGCTTTGTGTCACTAGGATGCGATATGTGAATACAAATATTATTCCAGAAACGTTCTAAATTACGCATTTCGTCATTTCAATCCAAATCTTAGGAATATGATGAGAAAAAGACAGGGTAGGGACAAAGAATTTTTTTCCTGAAAAGTCAAAATAGAGTAACTTTCTCAAAGAAAATTAAAAATTCAGTAGCACGTATGTCATATATTTAATAGTCGACAAATGTGTACTAGAAACATTTCCTAGGCCAGGTATGTGCAACCTACGACCCCCCACACCCCAAGTCGAATTCTGCCCGCTACCGGGTTTGATCATTTCATTTACATCACACGGTGTGGCTTTAAAATCGCTAACCTGCTCATGACCTGGTTTTAACCGGTTACATTTACATCACACAGAGGGGCTTTAAAAATCGCTTTCCCGCCCATGACCTGGTTTAAGGTGCCGCTCTACAGTTTCGTATTTTGCATAGGGTTAGAATTTTAAAGAAAAATAATTTCCCCGGGTTTCTTCACTAGTTATACTGGCTATTTAAAAAGACCTTGTATATCTTAGGTATTGTTCACAGAACCTTTAATTCCGTTTATTTTGGTGTGTGATTGATGGGTGTAATATGGGTTATAGAGTATACAGCTTGGCCTTAGTCCAGATGTGCACCTTTCAAAATACTGCTAACTCCACTTGGTCATTTTCACACACTGAACTTCAGAGGTAAATTATAAAACCGATAACGTTTTTTGTTTTTTTTTTACATTTTATTTATTTGTTAGAGAGTGCACTTTAGGCTAATTCAGGCCGATTTTTTTCAAGGGAGCAGTCATTTGGTTAGCAGTGTGCTTAGATCATGTACAATTTTCACAAGTACAATATCCAAAGAAATGTCAGCAACATTACGTGAAAGTAGTGTTGAGGTATGCCAACATTCTCTCCACTGTGCAAGTTTCATGCCAACACTCTCTCAAAAGTACATAACATCTGGTGAGCGCCCCCTTGATCGGTTAAATTTGCATCACACGGTGTGGCTTTAAAAATCGCTTTCATCCCATGACCTGGTTTTATCCGGTTATATTTACATCGCACGGTGTGGCTTTAAAAATCCCTATCTGGTCCGTGCCCTGGAGGCAATTACACATGTTTGTCCTTGACCTAACAGTCCAGAAATTTGCAGCTACTTGAATTTCCTGGACCTAGTAGTTCAGAAGTATTGTATCTTAAATGTTACATGAAGAATGCAACATACTGACAAACTACCCGTATATCGCATCCTAATGATGATGAACTTTCACAACTCATATCGTAAGTTAAAGCAGTCGTGCCGATGGGATTACCGGGGGGGGGGGGGGGGGGGGGGCTGAATAATGCTTTGTACGGGGTAAGGTAGGGGGCGCTGAGGATAACCAAGGTACCATTCACTTTTAGCTTTCTACAATAATATCGTACCATGTGGTCCGAAAAAGTTTGGGAACAACTGAGCTAAAAAGTTATATCAGCTGTATTCTGAGTAGTTTGTTTACATGGTTCCTTTCGCCTAAACTTTTTAAACAAATTTATTTCACGTTTCCAGCATTTCATCCCAAAAACTCCCATTGAAAAGCTTCATATTTACACAGATTTAAAATATTTATCTTTGTTGCTCAATACACTGGAAAACACAGTTTATTTGAAATTGCTCTTGTTCCGCCCCCCTCCCCCCCCCAAAAAAAACAAAACATATGAAAGTCAAAAGCTTTCTACAATAATATCGAACTGTAATTGTAAAAATTACTCAATTCTCCTGGGGTCATTGAATGTATACCGTTAATAATATTAGTGGATAAATGCACAAAACTGCAGTGGTGTTCTGTTCTGAGTCCGCGGAAAGAACTAATTGATATTGCGTAAGGATACGGCGAGGTTGTCAGGCCCAGCCATATTCATAAGCCATATCAAACAAATTCTTTCCTTCGACTCAGAGCACAGCATGAATGCGCCATTGGTAATCATATTTGCACCTCCTTGTCCAAAATACAAACTCTGTCGTCCTGACGGAATTTTGAATATAGACTCTCTGTGCCAATGAACATTATTATCGTGTGAATCTAAAAGTGAGATCCGCCAGTGGGTTTTACTAGAACATAGTTATTTACATGGCTTATATCTTAAGTTTTAATTTGATTCAATTATTATTGCAGGGCCTGATGGTTTGGGATTTAAACCACCTTATATCTCTTAATTTATTGGACCAGGTTTCATAATATTTTACCAATCCTGCCATGTTAAAGTGAATAAATCCTATCCTATTTAATCCGCATTGTTCGGGGAACCTGGTGGTTTGGGCTATTGACCACCTTATAATTATTAATTTGGGGCCCTATGTAATTAATTTCCTCTTTTAAAGTGCCGCCTTGGGCTTCGACTGATTTATAATGTTTATTTGAGGATTATTATTATAAATTGATTAAAATTAATCCAATTTGTTGTAGACGGTATACCAAGTCCTAATAGCTGTATTATGTCTAAATGTTTATGATACCCGCCAGCGGTTCGTGGGAATTTGGTGTGTATTGTTTTATCCTAGTCTATTTATTCTAACTTATTACTTGATATTTAATATTATTATTTATAGTTATGTGCTATCTCCTAGTTTGTTACTACGTGCGTTGCTTGAGTTGGTAGGTGTATTATTGCCTTGTTTACTGATACTGATTTGATATGGGGCCTGTTACCATCGGCATTGCTAAGTCGAGTGGCTTCAGTCGCAGCATGGTGCTGGGGGGGCAGGTCCATCTGTCTCCGCCGTATGCGCATCGGCATAACACCACGGTTGGTCTCCAGCTTTTGCTATTATTCTTGATTCATTTGTCCTACCCAGCCCCCCAAGGCCCCTGCGCTGCATTCATAATTTAATTTTAATAGCAGCTCCTCACTACGTAGTTGCAGGGGTGGCTCGCCTGCTAGGATTTGCATTTCTTCTAAGGATGTATTTTTTAGTGTCCCTGTACAGAATTTTAGTGCCTTAAATTGCAAGCTGTCTAGTTTCCTTAAGAGGCTTGTGTATGCTGACGCGTAAACCTGACAATTGTAGTCTGGTTTGGATCTGATGAGAGATCTGTATAGCATAAGTAAGGTGTCCTGGTCAGCTCCCCAATTTGTTCCTTTGAGGTTATTGAGGAGTGTTATATCTCTGTTGCATCTTTTAATTAGTTCGTCTATGTGTTGTTTCCATGTAAGATGCTCATCAAAGAACATACCCAGAAACTTGGCCACCCGTTCAAAACGTATGGGTATGTTTTTGAGGTAAAGGGGGGGGGGGGCTCTTCTGGTTTTTGCCTTAGGGGATAATAGAACCCCTATTGTTTTTTCTGTTGATATCTTGAATTCCCATTTATCACACCACTGACCTATAGTATTTAAGCCCTTTTTGCAGTTCGCTGATAACGGTTACGCCTGAGGGGTTGTCTACTTTCCAAACACCGCTATCATCTGCAAACTGTGACAGATCGATCTGAGTCTGGTTAATCGATTGATCTAGATCATCTGTCATAATATTAAAGAGTGTTGAGCTTATTACACTTCCTTGAGGTGTTTCATTTTCTAGTGTATACGTTTCTGAGTAATCGTTGCCAATTCTGATTTGGATTTTGCGATTGGTTAGGAAGTTGGCTATCCATTTATGTATGCGACCTGTTATTCCATTGTGGTTTAGTTTCGCAATTAGACCTTTTGTCCAGATTAGGTCATATGATTTTTCCAGGTCGAAGAAGATGGCTATGAGGTGTCTATCGCATTTGCGTTTTGCATTAAATGCCAGTTTTATTTGCGATTCTAGTCTTATCAATTGATCAATGGTGGATTTTTTGTTGCGGAATCCACTTTGGTTAGGAGATATTAGGCTACGTAGTTCCAAATGGTGTTTTAATCTGTTGTTAATCGTAATCTTCATGACTTTACATATGTTGTTTGTTAGTGATATGGGTCTATATGAGTCAATATTTGCTGGGTCTTTACCCTGCTTTTGTGTGTGTGTGTGTGTGTGTGTGTGTGTGTGTGTGTGATTTGGATTTTTAACGTACCATGTCTGCAGTGTGGCACTTTATAGTGATGTCTAGCACTGGGGCATCATGCCGCAGACATGTAGCATGATGTCCCACCCAGTCACATTATCCTGACACCAGGCCGACCAGACCTAACACTAACCTCTTAATGCTGAGCGCCTAGCGAGGCAGCTGTTAGTACCATTTTTGTAAGTCTTTGGTATGACTCGGCCGGGGATCGAACCCACGACCTCCCGCATCCGAGGTGGACGCTCTAACCACTATTACCTGCTTTTAATATTGGGATAACTATTGCTTTTTCCAATTGCTAGGGATTTTACCTGTTTTCCATATTGTATTGATAAATTTTAATATCAACAGTTCAGTATTTGGAGGGATATTTTTGTACACTTCGTACCCCATAAGTCCTCCCCAGGGGCGGTTGATTTCTTGGATTTAATGGCTTTATGCCATTTATAAATACTAAGATCATCGTTAAGGTAATTGGGTTGGTCTCCTTTGTCTATAAATAGGTATTTCAAATTAGTTTCAATATTTATTCGGTGTTGCTGGAATTTTGCAGTATGGTTATCGTTACTGCTCATTCTTACAAAGTGTATTGCCAGTTATTAGCTTTTTCTTGGGTCGTTATGGCCTCAGGGATCTTCGGGATATTGTTGATTGGTATGCCTTTAATTGTTTTAATTTTATCCCATACCTGTTTTGCATTGCTTTTGTCGTTTAAGGATGAACAGGATTCAGACCAAGTTTTAATCTTTGCCTCACGGATGGTCTTTTTGGTATGTTTTTCTCTCTCCTTATAGATTTTGAAATCTGTGGCAAGCTTAGTATGTTTAAATTTATTGAGGGCTTTTTTCTTGTCCTTAATTGCTTGTTTACATTCATCGTTCCACCATGGTACCGCTCGTTTGGTGGTTTTTCCCCCAGTTTTCGATATGCTCTGTGTTGCTGCCATGAGCATGGTTTTCCGTGATGTTATTGTTAAAGGTATCTATGTTTTCGTTCATCACATTTTCTTTTGTGAGTTCATTAAAGATGGTTTGGTACATTGTCCAATCTGCTTTATTACAACTCCATTTTGACATGGTTAGGTTTGAATATTGACATGGTTATAGGAGTTGATAGTTGTTATAATTGGAAAATGATCGCTTCCTAAGGTGCTGGAATGGTCTACCTTCCAATTTTCCTTTTCTGCTATTTTGGGGGAGCATATCGTAAGGTCAATTGCTAGGGATTTCACCTGTTTTCCATATTGTATTGATAAATTTTAATATCAACAGTTCAATATTTGGAGAGATATTTTAGCACCTTAGGAAGCGATCATTTTCCAATTATGACAACTATCAACTCCTATAATCATGCTGATAATGCTCCGTTTTCTGGGCTTAGTCTCTTTTTTTCTCCATTATTTAGGATAACCAAGTTGTTCTCCAATACCCATTTTTCAATGATCTTTCCTTTTTTTTATCGGTGATTCTCCCGCCCCAATGGTCGCTATGTGCATTACAATCCCCGCAAATAATAAAGTTGCATCCTATGTTTTTAATTAATGATTTATATGCGCTCGTAGTTGCGAGATTTTTACCACTTGGGTCATAGACATTAACAATTTCTATCTCCATATTTCCTAAAATGACCATGACCAATTGGTATTCCATGTTCTCTATCTTATCAGTCCCTGGTTGGATATTCCCTTCTACTACGTTAGGCAATAAGTCATTAACGAATACTGCTGTTCCCCTCCCTTTCTCACGTTGGGTCGGTATTTGATGAAGGAGGTTGAAAAACCTGGGATTTTGGTAAAAAATTTGCGTTGGGGGTTAAATGGGTCTCCTGTAAGCATATAATATCGGGTTTGTCAATTTCCTTATATAGCTTGATGATTAATTCTGGAATATTTATTATAAGTCCTCTGCAGTTCCACTGCCAAATGTTATATTGCTTGTGATGTTCCATATAACTTTCATAAAAAGGGCATAAGTAAAATGGGGGGGCGTCTTTGGTTTGTCGGTACAATATACTTATCCAGCAGGTGACATAATAGTCGGCAGGTCTGTTGGATGGGAATGTTGTCTTCTATTATCATCTTTGCTATACCGTCTAGTAAATCTCTAATGTATAGTACAAAGTTGATTAGGGGAAAGAAGCTTTTCAATTTCGCGTCCAATGATTGGGAAGATTAGTTCAGTTTCTTATCTGTTTCGTTTACATTAGGCTTCTCCATGAGGTAGTCTCGTGTCCTCTCCGTGGATCTGTAGTCTCGTGTCCTCTCCGTGGATCTGTAGTCTCGTGTCCTCTCCGTGGATCTGCATTTCTGTTCTTCTGTAGGCTGTTTCTCTGTGTTGTTACTATTGCTATTGCTTTTTGTCCTATTACTATTGCTATTGTCTGTATAATTAGCTCTTCTGTTGTTACCGTTTTTCGGGGTTCATCCTTGTACCATCTATGTTGTTCCTGTTTGTATGGAGTTCTTCTTGGTTTCCTTCCTCATGTTGTGCCCGATGGGATACACTTTCCAGTGAATTTGTTTCTCCGCTTGTGCGTCCTTTTCCGCCTTTTTAAACTGTTTGTTTGATAGCGGTAGGCTATTGGGTATTGAGTACTCCGTAATAATACTTGCTATATTGCTTTTGTCCTCCTTAGGTTGTAAGGTCTTCTTTGTTTCCTTTGCTTTTTGGTTCGTTAGGTGATTTGTGTTCATTAGGTAAACGATTTCTATTTCCCTGCGTGTTATAGGGCATTCCCAAAACTTTGAGATGGTGTTGGTCTAAACAATTGGCACATTTTTGTCCTGTATAATTGCATTTTCCTGGATGTTTGCCCCACATGTGCCTTATCTTGGTCTGAAGCCGCATTTGTTTGTAAATTTTTCCCATCCCATACATCTGCTGAAGAACTGGGGTTTGCTTTTGTACTCTTCCAGGGTATGGGATTCGCCATATTGGATTAATCTTTCAAGTAGAGGTGGAGTGGTTTTAAATTCCACTGTTGCTACATTGGATTCCTGTTTGTTTTTAATTACTTAGCCGGTAGACTTTGGCTATGTTTGCTCCGTTGTGAACAAGATCTTCTTGGAGCTAATTGTTGTCCATCATCCGGTGGACACCTTTTAATTTAAGGATCTTCTTGAATGTCAACATTTGTGAAAACTTTTCCTGTTATGTTTGCATTATTGAGTGGCCCATTGTCTCTTTCATCTGATTCTTATAGTCTGTGGTAATGCGCCTTTCTGTGTTTGCATTCTGTCTGCTTACCGCGACTGAGATTGGCCCAATTCTTTCTATTTCCAGATATTTGGCGATTTGTTGACTCGTACTACACCAGATAATGATGTAGTCCGATTTGGGTCTAATAATTTTCAGCGGGCCCGGCCCTACGATGTGCGGGGCCCAAGGCAGCATGCGGGGCCCAAGGCAACAAGCGATAAGCGCGGGGCCCCAAGCAAAAAAATTTCATTGCGGAGAAGCGCGGGGTCCAAGGCGGTTGCCTCGTTCGCCTTGCCCTAGGGCCGAGCCTGATTTTCGGTTCGCCACCTTGTATCTTAGTCAGAGCTGACATTATGCTAGTGTCACTAATACTCTGAATACGCGGGTTTCCACTTTTGATAAAAATGGTTAATTCCTTCGGGTAGTATTGGTTTCTGTGTTTCCTCATAATTCTTGTTAAATGGTTGTGGCCTGACTTAATGGTTGGTCTGAGACTCGAGCCTTTTTCTGGATATTGTTTCTCACCTATTGGGAGATTAGTATTTCCTTTGGTCCTTCTGTGCTTCGGTGTTACTTCATTATTCCTCCCTAATGGCATTGTTGTGTTTTTGGCCTTGTTCTTCCCTTTGAGTGGTTGCTTTCCATTTCCTTCAATTTTTTTAATTTTTTTGGGGGGTGGGCGGGGTGGGTGGGGTGGATTTGGTCTCTGTCGAGCCGGTCTTCTCTCTGGTGAAAGTAACCTGAGACACTCTTCTTCACTGAGATCCGATATTTCTTCCGTTGAGATATGGTTCAGCTGAGCTGGTTTCGAGGGTCCTGGAGTTTGGTTGTTGTGGAGCTTCTGTCGTTGTTGTTTTGGTTTTCCTGTGTTATCTCCCTTAGTGACCTCTGCATACGTGGGAGATTTTGCCAGCGCCTTTTGGTGTCTTAACATCTGCTGATGTTTCGATTGGTGCTACGTAGGATTCCTCTCTAATGACTTCGGTATATTTAGCTAATGAGTTTGCTATGCTTTGTGGGTCTTGTAGCGATGATTCCTTTGTTTCAGCGTCTGCCAAGGTAGTTGACGTTTCCTCTATTGGGTGTTCATCCTGAACACTTCCTCCTGTGTGTTCAACTTCAATATGGATCATTGGGGCCCTTTTGTCAGGTGATAATCCTATTTCCGGGATATTTAACTTACCTTCTATTAGCTCTGTACCTAGATTATGAGGTGAGGGGATGGACATCTATGTGGTCAGTGGCGTCACTAGGGGGGTGCGGTGGGAAGGGTGCGGACGGCACCGGGTGACACCATCAGAGGGGGTGACACCAAAATGACTGTCTATAACAGTTTTGAATTTTTGTGCAGGAAGCAGGTCCATGGGGGTGACACCATGAGTTACCGCACATGACTGTCTATACAATTTTTGAATTTTTGTGCAGGAAGAGTGTCCATGGGGTGACACCATGAGTTACCGCACTGGGTGACACCAATCCTAGTGACGCCACTGTCTGTGGTTGACACTATTGGTAGTATATCGTCTAATATTTGTGATGTGGGTGGAATGTGATACTTGAATCTACCTTCACTGGTGACGGCTTCGTGCTCCTCTTGGGGATGTTGGTATTGGTAACCAGAGCTTGTAGGGATGATGAGTTCGGGTTTGGGTAATTAGCACTCACGTCGAGGGTTTTAACCAAGACTGCTGTGCCTGTGAGGCTAGAACTAAAAGCCCTCTATGAGGGTGGGGGGGGAGGCATGATCTGGTGTTATTGGAGAATTTGGGGAAACTGGGGTAAAGATAGGGCTATTATGGTTTCTAAATATTTTCCGTTGTTCATTGTTTTGCCTAATGGTTCCTCTGTTCTGTTGCATTACTATCCTTTTCTGAGGCGGCGTTGGGTTTGACATAATAGGGGTGTACTCCTACTTGCTATCTATTACCTACTACTTAAATGTACAAACACAACAACAACAACATATATATTTTTCCTTAACCTATTTTCTAATATGATGGATTTATATTTCCTAATGATTTTCACATAAATCAGAGTACTACTGAGTTATTTTGTTTTAGGTACTGTATACCAATACTGAGTCACCTAAATGTAAGCAACTAGAAATGGCGCCCATGGCAGTTCCCAAAAGGGCGCCAAAAGAACAAATTTAAAGTGCGAACTAGGATAATTATCAGCAGTCCTAAGCTAATGTGTTTGTAATTAAACTGTAATTATTATTAATACCTAATTAATTTCTATGGTATTTAATGAAATTATACTATATTCTAATAGATTGTGTTTCTAACAAGGAAATTTAGTAGTTCATCGGACAGAGAGTCATTTGATTAACCAGAAGGTCTAACTCCAATGAAACGTACCTTAGCAATTTGAATTTTGATTTCCCATTTCCAAAAAATTCCTAAAGAGTTATAAGGTGGTGTCAACTCAGCTCGACGGACTGCTGGGCATCGTCTGCAGGTCCTCCTCTGAAGGACGAAACTGCTTGGTGGGCTGCTAGGGGGGTTTCTGGTCTTTGTCTGCAGGACGAAACTGCTTGGCGGGCTGCACTCTTCTTTATAGTGGTATGTTGATAGTGAAAATGTCCCTGAGATTGTGCATATGTTTCAAACACAACTTTTTGCTGATATGTAGGTACGTCCACTTCTTGCGAGTGTCGTACCCTCGAATGGAATGGAGCTGAATGGAATGTGAATGAATCGAATGAATGGAAAGTTTTGGAAAGGTCTATTCACTGTGTCTACAAATATCTACGCGGAAGTCAGAGAAGACAACTAAACAGTTTGAATGTGAGTGTGTGATAAAGAAAAACGGACTGAACAGCTGTATCGAAAGCCTGATCAAGCGCGTAAGATTAAACGGTCGTGTAATAAATATCTAGCTTCACAAGTAATTACGAATAAATAACATTAAATGAATCTTTCGATTCTGTGTCAATATAACTTTCATCATGAAAAATAAATAGACACTGCAAAATTATCGGCAAAGTACATTACACATATCGCCTTTCCAGATTTCAGGTTCGTAACTCGAAAGAATAGAATATTGTAAAAATATGATAAACTAGACAAACAATGAGGCACTTTGCACAATTTACATAAGGTGTACAAAAATCTGATGTTTATGATTGCCTTGGTTTCGTTTTTAAACTGAAAATGTGTGTTTCAGATACTCGTTGCTTTTACATGGATTCGCCTCTCCTTTTCAACTATGAAAGTAATCGATTTAAACAAAGGCTTCCAGTTGCATTTTCTAATCGGCTTCCAGCAAACAAATCTCTTACATGGCATTGCAGAAAAAAAGTTCAAATCATTATCTGAATATTTTGCTTTAAAAAATTATACAGAAAGTGTCTTCAGGAGACGAACTCATGAGGTTATCTTTATTGTGCCTTAATTTCACAAACTTACTGTTGCACGTTTCTTTTGCATCATAGAAGGATAAAATAACTGAGGGTTACTCATGCACTGAAAGGTGCGTATCTCACATCTTTCTGCAACTGATTTGCCTCAGTGTAAGCCTGGAACTGCACAAAGTGCCTTGCTGACTGCTGTGCTATACTTACCTATACGTACCTATACTTACATATTCTTACCTCTACGTACCTATACACCTAATTCAATCATCATGCACCGAATATAGGCCCGCCGGTTTCTCTAGGACTAAACGATGATACGACAATCCAACTGCGTCCTGTAACAACGTAGTCAGATTTAATGTTACCCCATTAAATTAAAATTCAATAGATTGCAATTGACAATGTTACCCTATTAAATTAAAATTCAATAGACTGCAACTGACATATTTAACTGATGAAAACGTGTAAAATTCCAATTTATTTCTATCATGTCATCAGGTTAAATCATGTGATAAAAATTCAAGAAAATGTTGGGGTTTTTTGGGAAATATCACTGGAGTTTTATTTGTATGATGTCACTATTTTTCAGTTCGCAGCCTTTATGCATTTAATTTCAAAACGTCTGCCGTTCATTGCTTGACGGTGTATTTATGCTTTGAAACTTATATAGGTGACTGATTTCTTAAAAACCTTCTCCTTGTTACTGGTTAATTACCTCCCCATGGTATTCATTGTAAGAAGATAGATACACTTTTTACAGCATGGAATTTATTAACCAGGGCCGGCCTAAGGCCGATTGGATCGATTTGGCCCAATAGAGACCCACGCTCACAGGTGCCCCGCGCGTTAGTAGTTTTTCAAAACTTCTCTACAGAGAGAAAGTAATTTTAAAGCGATGGAAGAAAATTTTAAGTTCAGTATCATATACAAACTTGTTTAAAAGTTTATTTCCAAATGCTGTGCTCACATACGGCCAAATCGGGCCCCGCGTTTGTTAAGTGCTTTACTGTTACTAACCCCCATAAAATAACTATCATTATTTGCTCCCGTATATCAGACAGTACATGGGTACCTCCGTCTGTTAGGGAAACATTCCGTGTACCAGACAATAAATGGGTACCACCGACTGCTAGGGAAAGATCCTGTATATCAGACAATAAATGAGTACCTCCGACTTCTAGGGAAAGATCCTGTATACCATAATGTAAATGGTACCCCCTACTGCAAGGAAAAGATGTAGGAGACGCGGGCTACCTTGCGATCATCCGGATGCCGTAAAGACTATCCGGGGGGTGAGGGGTACGGGCATCAGCTTCTGTATCATGTGTGTGTGTGTGTGTGTGTGTGTGTGTGTGTGTGTGTGTGTGTTGAAGCAGGAGAATTCTCAGTTTAATCTTAAGTTTTCAAGGAGTGATCGAAATTCAACAGGACTTAAAACCAGCAGTTAAACAACCAACATCCTAAATCTATTGCTAATAGATATCTTAATAACGAACTGGACAATATAAATTAAACTGGCGTCAAATTGCTAACAAATATGGAATAACATTATGGCTACAGCTGTGCCATTTATAATCTGTTTAACCCAGCTTCTCAAATTTTAATTGATATTCCATTATCTGGTTTATCCTTACTTAGCTATTGATTGAAATTTAAAACAGCCATACATCGTTGTGCTGGACTTTTTTTATCCGCACCTGCTGCTTTATCTTATATCGGAATCTTAGTCTCAGCGGCCGTTACAAACAGAGTATTATGGGCAAATTGGTCTGAATACTTTTCCGTGCTGTTTCAGGTCTGTTAGGCGCAGAATTAATTGTCATGTATAACAGGACTTGTACCGGGTTTTAATCTAATTATTGCACCGCTTCTTTACCCTTTTGACTCTAACCAAGACGCAATCAGGGCATCTTTGACTATTTTCATTGATTATATTACTGTATCTTTCAACCCATCTTTTGAAGCATAGAATTTTCAAGATTTGTGGACATTGTCTGTAGAATAGAATTGTTGGCTTTTTTCAAACTGATCCGCCTGCAAACTGAATGAAGACGTTTGTAAAGAGAAAATGTCCAGATAACGGTTACGGGGATACATATGGCATCATTTGATTTTCATGGAGTCGCATTATTGCACAATTACGTCAGCACAATATGTATAAATCCTTTGATAACTAAATATTTTATTAAACTGTATATCCAGGTGTAAACATTAATAAAAATTTTTATTTAATTGAATTTATTATCGACATTGCTTTCACGATCCATTGAAGAATCTTATGTGATTGTCGTGTTTGACCAGGCCAATGTCTTAATACGGCCAGGCCACTGCACTGAATGTGATTGTCGTCGTGTAACTTGATGCCACTGCCCTGATGTAATTGTCGTGCATAACCAGGCCACTCCTCAGATGTGATTGTCGTGTAAGACCAGGCCACTCCTCAGATGTGATTGTCGTGTAAGACCAGGCCACTCCTCAGATGTGATTGTCGTGTAAGACCAGGCCACTCCTCAGATGTGATTGTCGTGTAAGACCAGATCACTGCTCTGATGTGATTGTCGTGCATAACCAGGCCACTCCTCAGATGTGATTGTCGCGTAAGACCAGGCTACTCCTCAGATGTGATTGTCGTGTAAGACCAGATCACTGCTCTGATGTGATTGTCGTGATAACCAGGCCACTCCTCAGATGTGATTATCGTGTAAGACCAGCCACTCCTCAGATGTGATTGTCGTGTAAGACCAGATCACTGCTCTGATGTGATTGTCGTGATAACCAGGCCACTCCTCAGATGTGATTGTCGTGTAAGACCAGATCACTGCTCTGATGTGATTGTCGTGATAACCAGGCCACTCCTCAGATGTGATTGTCGTGTAAGACCAGGCCACTCCTCAGATGTGATTGTCGTGTAAGACGAGGCCACTCCTCAGATGTGATTGTCGTGTAAGACCAGATCACTGCTCTGATGTGATTGTCGTGATAACCAGGCCACTCCTCAGATGTGATTGTCGTGTAAGACCAGGCCACTCCTCAGATGTGATTGTCGTGTAAGACGAGGCCACTCCTCAGATGTGATTGTCGTGTAAGACCAGATCACTGCTCTGATGTGATTGTCGTGATAACCAGGCCACTCCTCAGATGTGATTGTCGTGTAAGACCAGGCCACTGCTCTCATGGCTAAACGGGAACAATCACAAGAATTATAAATTTACACTTGACTGACATAAGTGCACCACGGCAAAGAAATCAAGATTCATTAATATATTAAAAAACGATGCATTTCTTCACATATGTAGCTGAATTCTTTTTATTTTTATCTAGATTATATCTCTACGAATCCAGCAGTAATTTTAAGTCAACACATTTCGTTTTAAGCATGTAACACAATTAAGGACGTTAATGCAGAAAAAACAGAATTGTTCCACAGCAATGCCAGTTTTACCCGCTGCAGCAAAAAAAACAACAAAAAAAAAACAAAACATTTTAGTATGTCTTTCAAATTCATCGTATGTCGAATAAGCGTTAAGTCCTGAGAGGTCCTTCAACGAATGCATGGTTTTCCAGATGGTCACTATAAAGTCTAATTTGGGTGACATCTGGTGCTAATGATCTACAAAAGGGTCAGGCTCATGCTGAAATAAACTGGGGGGGGGGGGGTATTGTCTATTCCATTCATCTAAAATGTAACGGAATTAGAATTATTCTGAAAACTGGACTAAGATTGAAGGCCTCTTTTCCTAGAGAAAAGATAACTTTAGGTGTAACCACTGTTACACGCCCCCTTCCATGGTCTGTTCGATGCCGCATTGCTATGAATACGGTACCATCATATCTGAGCATTGTTTTGTTGTTGTTTCTTTTGTTACTTTTGTTATTTTTTGTTGTTGTTAATTTCTAAAAACTTTTTACCAACGCAATTTTAAATCTATTCTGCCTTTTACTTCATCGATAATTCCTACTGTGTAGATTTTGCTGCTTTATCTGCCGTGTGATTAACGTCAAAATGATACTGACCTGGAATTTTGTATACGTTAGTACATCCCGGGGATTACTTTTGGGTCTGGATTTGTATCCAGTGTAATCAAGGTTGGGCGCTATCTGTATTAGCTCCTTGCAACATAATACTAATAATAAGAATACTACAAAATTCCTCGTCCTACCACTTACCCGTGACTTGAGATCAAAATTTGCAAGCTCAGAAAATCTCCGATTTGGATTGTTTTGCAATTCATTTTTGTATTTTTTGAACACTTACCTTTAGCGGGCACCATGTAGCCACTATTGTGCTGAGGTGTCGTAAGGTGCTTTTAAAACAATTCAAACTAAAATTGCAGTCCTTCTTGCGCTCCAACACCCTCATCTGTAGCCAAACAAATTACTTAGCAGACTTTACGAATAACTCATTCTGCCGCCATATTGTTCCATGTGAATGAAAGTAATTCAGAATATAGTTCTCAAGGGTTATCAGTTACATCTGCGGTTTCCTTCTCCACTTCACGGAAATGGCTGAGAATTTTCCGATTGGGACAGAATGTGCCTTGCGCAGACAATACCAGTTTCACTTGGATTTTATTCAATTCTCATCTGATGAGCTGCTGAGCTAGAGTTAAGTAGCCCTTTAGAAAAGATTTGTCGCAAATATCAGGTCAGCCGAAAGTAAAAGTACAAAAAACCAATAATATTGCATTATCATATATAACATCCCATTACCATAGATTAATACCAGAGTTTATTTATCCCGCGGCACACAGTAAGCACCAAATTGGCAGGCCATAAAGGCTCCAGTCAATGAAACTAAAGCTGATGGAATACAATTTATGAGATACCCCGAGAATGTGTGATCTTTGCCAGGCTATTAACCCCATTCTTACCAACCCCGACCATATTGCGTGTTAAATGAGCCAATGCTGGGTTAGTATTGGCAAGTTGGTAAACTCTTCGATTTAGGAATACCGCCGTTAATGCCACCTCCAAGTGACGGACACTTCTACTTTTCACAAATTTATTCACCGTACAATTATATACATACATACATACATAGATACACACACACACACACACACATACATACATACATAAGTACGTACGTACATACATACATACATACATACATACATACATACATACATACATACATACATGTGCAAACTATATCCTAACTAAACATATTGTGTATATAATGAAATACAAATATGAAACAACATGGCGTATTGCTGCAACATTGCTTTCGAAATATTAAAGTATATATCGACTTAAGAGGTAACTGAATTGCGTTTATTATCGTAAAATATTTTACAATGTTAACATCATCGACACATGATGTATATAACTTTGTCCTAAGTAGAAGAAACAACCGATATTTCCTTTTCAGAAATCGGATACCATTCATCAGTTATTGTCAATATTTGTATAGTTTTGGGTCTTTAGCAAAACAGACGAGGATAACCAACGTAAGCAAGATAGTAACCCTTTATGTTTTACTTATTATTGATTGGACTTTTAGCGCTTTTAGCACTTAATTAAGTTGTTCTCAACAAATATTTATTTTTAGCTGCATTTTTTTTTGGGGGGGGGCTAAAGAAACAATTTGGTGCCTGAATTAGAAACTTAGAGATTCAAACGGCGACAAAAATGTGTTCGAAAACTGTGAATAATAAACCATAATTGTATGAATGGGGACCTTGTGTTGAAATTGCTTAAACTGACTCGAAGTGAGAATGTTCACTTCGTTAACATGTAGCTTCTTACCAAATTTATTGAGGCCAAATTATGAAAGTGGAATGGGGGATTACTCTGGATTAGTTTGGGATAGTGGAAGGATCTGTTACCCATGGACCCAGACAGTTTACCACGTGTGAGGAATATATCCTTCGTTACGTTGTGCACGATGAAGCGGAGTGATAAAATGTTATGTTCCGTACATTTCTTGATTTGTTTCAGTGAAAGATAACCGTAAATGCCATTACATGTTCATTGTTTTCACGTCAGTGAACACACAGAGGGAACGATTTAGAAAAAAAACATCGAAGAGTATATGAAATAATAGTTTGATTCACTTTGAAAATACAAAACAAATATTGATCTAACCCGAGAAAACCGTTTAGAACCCGGATTTGCTCTATGGCTATCACAGGAATCGCAAAATGCTATAAAGTAATTTACCATTATTTTTTGCCATCTTAGGATTTGCTTCAAAAGCAAGAGATGAAATCTTTCAAACTAAGTGTTGTATAGTTGGATTCTGCAAAACAATGTTGCGTGCCAAGATATTGAATAGGAAGGCAAAGAACCACACGGGATGTCTGGAAGGCTGTCTTAACTGATGAATAAATAATCACCCCTAGTGACTCTTCCGGCTATTATTGAATGTGGAAATGTCTTATGCATCGCTGAAAATAGTTGATTGATGAGGGCAGCGGTCAGAGAATGCTAAATTAACCTTACTGATCTTTTAAAGACCAAGTAACGCTCAAATTATTATTAACGTTCTCTAATGAAACAAGGAAAGATGCATGGACAATATCACACTAGTTCTGGGTATGCCATTGGAGAAAAGGTGGGGGTTTTGTAGGTTTTTTGTTTGTTTTTGTTGGGGGTATTTTTTGCCTCACTTCATTGATATTACGCCGATTTAAATTTCCTTCTCACTGAACTCAGAATGAAGATATGTTATCATTGTTCCAATAGCACAATGACTATCATATATGGTTAGGTATTAATTCTTACGCCTATGATATACTTTGTTCAATTTCTAAGCAAAAGCTGTTTCGATAAGAGAAATACATGAATACATGATAACGCCCGAGTCACCAGTACTCGTGAAGACAATTTCCCTTTGCAGCAGTTATTCTTTAAAAGTCATATACAGTTTTTTTCACAACATCGATATTTGAAACTGAATACCTTGTCTTACTGCATT
>JAECUM010017051.1:0-13666 GCA_016617855.1 Megalonaias nervosa | reverse complement strand
TATATATATATATATATATATATATATATATATATATATATATATATATATATATATATATATATATATATATATATATATATATATCAGTAAAAACTAGATCAATAATAATGAAATACAGACAGTTTTATGTAACACAGTCTATTATTCCGGAAAAGTGAAATTTCAGAGGACAAGACAGGAAGTTCTGACTTCCAATAGCCTAAACATTCGCAATTTGTTTAACTGGTTAATTGAAGTCAAGGGGTTACTACGTTAATAATAGCAAACCACGTCAATTCCGGTATATCAATATATTGGCTAACTAACACAGACTTCAAACAACCCACTTTTTCTCAAATACTCATCGCAACCGTTGTTTGAAAACTACGTGAGTGGTACATGTGACCGAACAGACAACTGATACATTTAATAGAATATGGGCACAACCACAGTCAAAACAGAAGGCTAACGAACATATCCAGCACCATGATTACACTGAAGATGGTGACCATAGCGAAGGGGTCATTCAAGATATGCGTGTAGAATGGGCCAGCGATGAGAAAAACGGATCGGATAAGATCTTGACATAAATGCATTAGGGCTTGGGGAAAGAGAAAAACTATATATATATGTCATTCTTTTGAACGTCTTCTTCATATGCTTGATAGACACATCG
Organism: Megalonaias nervosa; assembly: GCA_016617855.1. Taxonomy (NCBI): domain Eukaryota; kingdom Metazoa; phylum Mollusca; class Bivalvia; order Unionida; family Unionidae; genus Megalonaias; species Megalonaias nervosa. The sequence continues at coordinate 13,008 of JAECUM010017051.1, read as the reverse complement.
AGTACATAAATTTTTCATATAGAGTTTAAAGGTAACAGGTCTATCATTTGCCCAGAATATTTGTCAAGTAAAAAGCAAAACATTTTCAGCAGGTTTTATTTTCTATTTTTATTATATGCAAGGCAAAGTCTGGTAAAAGATATCTAATTGTACAAAGTCATTTGTATTTTATTGTTTGGTGAAGATTATAAAAGGGTTCCTTTGGTTTTCATGACGATGTTTATATTCCATCTTAAATTCAAACATTGATCGATTTATTATTTTAGAAGAAATGTCTTTATATCCTTTTTGTTGACTGACGATACAGTGAATTGGCAGAAAAAGCAGAAGAGCTAAAGGTATCCTAGATACGTTTCATGCATACTGTATCAGACGGATTTTATTCGTAAACATTGATTCAACATTCTCATTATATACAATTTATACTGATCTTTCTCGTTATTTATATTGATTGCTTAGTTGATGTTTTTCACAACGTACATTTTACACGTACTTTACATCTCTTATTATGCGCATTTTATACTTTTTGTTTTTATTATATACATTTTATACTTTCTTGACATTTCTTATTATGTGAATTTTAAACTTAATTGACGTTCCTTAATATGTACATTTTATACTTGACGTTTCTCATGCATATTTTATACGTACTTGACGTTTCTTATTAATTACATTTTATATTTCCTTGGTATTGTTGATTTGGTGCATTGTATTTTATATGTACGTGATTTTTTTATACTTACTTGACGTTGGTCATTATGTAGGTTTTCTACTTTGCGTTTCACATTTTCTACATTTTGGTACTCACTTAATATTTCTTATTATGCACAAATTTCACTTACTGCATGATTCTTGTTCTGTACAAATTTCACATACGTGATTTTTCTATTTATAAAAATGGTACTAACACCTGCCTCGCTAGGCGCTCAGTATTAAGAGGTTAGCGTTAGGACTGGACGGTCTAGTGTCCAGAAAATGTAGCTGGGTGGGACATCATACTGCGTGTCTGCGGCATGATGCTCCAGTGCTAGACATCATATAAACTGCCACATTGTAGACATCGTAGCGATATGACTGAAACGTAGTTAAACCTACGTTACATAATCCAAATCACACATACTCTTTGTATGTATATTTTATACTTACGAGGTATTTCTGCTTATTTATATGGACATCATCTACTTTTATCGTTTCTCAGTAAGTACATTTTTCAACTTTATGTTTCTCATTACGTGGATTTAATAATAAATATATCACATCACGTACACATTATGACTAACGTAGCTTGAGGAGATGACAGGTTTCGCCAAAGTTCAAATCTCGGTCGGTCTGTATTTACATAGCATACCTGTAGTGATGTTGAAGGACGAGAGACATATAGAGGAGTAAGGTTGTTGTCAACAGAACTTGACCAAAGGGTTTGTTTAATTTTCTTCACGTTACTTTGCCTTGATTTTTTACACGTTCTTCCATAAAAAGGTAAAAATATTAAACATATGAATAAATAGAGATGAACACCTTTCTTAATATTTTGTAATGTGTATAATGTATTATTTTTAATATGTTATACCAATCAAATCCATTTTCTATCTGTACTGATTCTTTGGTTTTGATTTTTCTTAATCTGAGTCCAGAACTTTTTAAATTCTACATGAAATGCCGGGTCAACCTAATGTTTACCACATTTTTATAATACTTTCAGTAACAGACCTTCTAAATATAACAAATGTTTCAATAAATGAACTTTGGCCTTCATCAGGGTCATTCTGTTATGTCTTACATTTTACAATAAATCTTGTTTACTTGCAAATTAATCATTCCTGCAATAACATCTGGGCAGAAATCATTTATATTGTTATACTCAGATTTTGATTTTGGTGCAATTATTTATCATTCTTTGGAAATATAAAGTGCTCAATTATATACTTAGAAAAGTAATTAACTGGGAATTATAGTGAATTCAAGCAAGGAAACCTTGGATTTCGTTACTGTGATTCAACAAAACACTGTTCGCAAATCAGTACATTTCAGAACATTGATACATTAGTACATTAAAGACAACCGTCCACTAAAGGCACATCAACACTTTCAGTGTTAGCAATTATTTGGACTAGCACTAAAGATTAGTCAGACCTTTATTTATTAGCAACTATTTTAATAATTCTATCATTATTTGGTATTTAATTCGCAATACAGTAAATTTGTTTTACATTTTCTCTTTGTATTTTAGAGAAATAAATTATTTGTTGAATTTTTTTTAAAAAAAACTGTTCCTTTTGTTCTTCTCTGTTACTTTATTTAAAACCATAGAGTCATTACAGAAAATATTAGTTTCTTATGTTTATACGAATTTAAATATCACTTAAATAGTGATAATATGTAATTACATTTACAAATCTATCCCCTTAAAATAGGTGCAATGTATCAGTTTCAGTACTTTTATGTTAGTAGTGGCAGTCAATCTGCCATTAGCCTTTTTTAACTCACAGCAGTGTACCTCACATAATTAAGTGAGACCACGGCACGCTATTACACTGCATTTTAAAGATGTGACAGACAGATAAATTTCTTTTAATCTTAAAAGAAACAGCACCATCGAATTAGGCCCAAACCAAAGATTTTATATTTTATGGATAGTATATATTGGCCACACGTTCGGCTGAATGTTTGTTTTGAATTCTTTTCCAGAAAGGGTGTTTGTTCATTTGTTGAGGATATTTTTTTCTCGATACAGAATAAACATCAGAATCTTACTAGACACATTCCAGGCCCTCCTTACCAGCAGAATCTGCCTCTTCATTTCCAGATCTATCATCGTGCCCTGGACACCACTCCGAATTGACCTTGCGCGAGATGATAGATCGCTCCGCCTACTGAATCACGTGACATGACCACCCGCTAACCTCCGACAAACAAGCAGTATTGGGCAAGGAAATATGTTGCAGTTTAAGTGATACATTTATTAAAAATGATCTGTATTATTCCTAAAATTACAAAAGTTGCATAAATTATACTGCAGTAGACAATATTTATATTTGTAGTTCAAGTTCGTATAGTAATAACGTAAGTGTTTTATTTCAGTAAGTAATAAAATCAATTTTAAATTTCTTGGAGAAATTATTAACGTAAAATGAAATTCGCTCCCAAAAATGCTAATGTATTTAGTATATAATCGTATCCTTAATAATCTTATCTGGCTTATGTTTATGCTGCCTTGGAAGTAAACGAATTAAAAATTAATAACAAAATCCTAAATAATTAATGTTAGAAGTATACTGTTGTCTATAATAATGTTAAAGTTCTACTGTTCGTCAGATGGAATAGTTTATCAATGATGTCTGTTGATGGAAACATGTAAACGCATGCTTAATATATCGGACGATAATACCTGAAACCATTGTTTTTGTATTTCTGTATTATTACAACATTTTTGTATCCCCACCCAACCTTTAGACCAATGAGAAAGTAAAGAGTCACTCAAGTGTCTGAAAGATCGAGACGATAAATCATTATTTTTTTAAGACAAGCCAACATTAAAGTCAAAATTTTCAAACTTTCAGCAATGCAGTATGGGGTTCACTACATCCCATACAAGAAAAGAATATACATCAAAGCCCGAAATTTAGGGGGTTCTCCACACGTATTCTAGAAACGTTTGTTCATGTATATATTTTCAATTTCAATTTCTTTTTTTGTTTGTTTCTTCAAACCATCAACAGGATATGGTTTTCTACATACTTTTAGGCAAAGAAACATGTTATTGTCATCAATTATTTCCATATTCAGCTGATCGTACACGCGACCACAAAATAGTCTTTATCCATCAAAGTTTTGTCTATGTTTCGGGAAAAGAATAAATCTAATTCCTCTATTTAGACGATCTGGATATCGACTGTAAGAATTACATGGCTCCCACTGACTTATTTTCACCCTTATCGATCGAAAATGAAACAAATCATTGCAAAATTTGTATATACTTATCATAATTAATTCATCATTGCCACAGGCAGCTTGTCGGAGGAAAATGGCGGACGAAAGCAATGCCTTGAGGTGTGTCTAATTTACGTTCGTTGATTGGTTAATGGCTCAGCATGATTGACAAGTGGCGATAGGTCAATTAACATGATTCAACGATGATACTGAACTAAAATGGCATCTAAAATATCAGGCGTCGATCTACTAATTCTGCTCTTTAAAGATGTTAAAGGAAGTGAATATCCTATTTTCATCAAACTGGCTCAGAATATTTGTAACAATTAATCTTGTTTCCTGTAGAAAGAAGAGGGGGTAATGTTGGATCTAAAACTATGTCTCTAGGTCAAATTGAAGGAAATCCTTGTTAGCACGATCCTTGAATGTACATAGATGAAAACTAGATATAGATTTACAGCCCCTGGCACAACAAAAGCCTCGTATAAAGTCCGATTTTCACGAAACTCCGAATGTTTAAATTAATGAGTTTTGTTCTTGTTAAGAATGCATCATTTTGAGCCAAACACTTTGTTTCTAGGTCAAATTGAATTACAAACTCATTGTTTATACAGAGTCAGAGAGACTGTGTTTATTGTACTGTTGTTTGTTGTTCTGCTCAAACTCAGGTGAGCCACCCAAGGCCATAACGGTTCTATTGTTTGTGTACGCCTTGCTTTGTTTATTTGGTGTTTCATTTTTCAGCACATTTTAAGGCTATGTATGACGGTCGATTTTTGTGGTGGAGGCAGACCACCCACTTATTAATCAATAGAACCAGTATTGAATTCCTCCCGCCATCTGTAAGAACCGAAAATTCTCACTTACAGTGGGAGTCGAACCCTCAGGGATGACAGTCAAGAAGGTTTCCAGGGTCATTAACCCCCTCGATCACAGAGGAGAGTATGCCTTTAATCTTTTATTTCGTGGGTCTTTGTCATAAGTAGTAGGAGCGGGGAATTCGACCAAACAGAAAGTGGCGGCAGTGTTGTTGTTATTTTTTTTTTTTAGTGGTCAAGGGCCCTCATCAAGGCCCCGTTTTACGAAATGGGGCTAAAAGATTGTTGTCTTAGCCAAGTAGTGTTGATTCAAGCATGTGTTTCCATTGCAGTTGTTGGATCGTTTCAGAGGATAATTCTGTCTCCATTTTGCTTTATCCATTGTGCGTGAACACACCCCCTGGTGAATCGCTATGTGCGAAACGAAATTTTAGGGATTCAGAGAGCTGTACAGGCTTAATTTTAGTTTGTTAATTTATAGTCAATCACGCCCCTCCCCTCCCCCCTTCCCCATAAGAGGACTCGGGGCTTTTTCAGATGAACGACCTTTTGAGGCGGGGGAACAGGTATGTTGTACCTGCTTAGTTCTTTTTACAGGTTTACAATTACCCATTTAAGTATATCTCGTCTTATTTCATTGCGTCGCGGATCCCCCACCCCAACAACATAATAGCATCTGTCGCAAACGCCGACAATATTTCTACCGCATTTGTTTGGGGGACTCGAATCCATGAAGTCTGATCGAACGTTTGTCTGTACGTTGTTATCACTTTGGCTACTGTCTCACTTAGGAATATACGATTGAAAAGTTCTGGTGCAAAAATTACTCTGAAATCAGCGGCGTTGCAGGGCCCAAATAAATTTTCGTTGACTGAACATCAACTCAAACATTACAGTGACGCCAAGAAATCAAACACTGGCGTTCAACTTGATCTTTCCGCGAATGCGATCAGGGACACAACAGAAACCGGCGAAATATTTTAGTTTCTAATAGCGTGAGCAGCGCTAATTGCAGCCGCGGCTTCAGCTGTTGCAAAAGCAGCTACACTTGGTACTGTTAGAACAGCTGCCGGAATAGCACTGGAAAAAAAGCAGGACACGATCTGAACACCTCAAAAAAGGACTGGGTCTAAGATTACCAGGAACGCGGTATGGTCAAATTCTGAAACTACCTGGGATGCCTCGTTAAATCTTCGAATGTCCACTTTTGATTTACTTGATGCTGCTCGGTGATTAAACATAAAAGACTTCCGAGGTGTTTTCCTGAGTGATCAATTATCGGAAAAACCAAATAGTGTTGAAACCGGTATCATTAATCTCGATGAACGTTCTGGTCCAGGTACTCGTTGGGTTGCATACGCTGATGATCCACGCGGAGTTGTTTATTTTGATTCGTATAATTTGGCACCACTAAGAGAATAATTTTTACTGTATAGTGGCTTAGCCGGTGACATACCAATCTGGTATTCAATATTACCAATACAGACAATAACGTTTCCACCAATATTGGGTCCAGAAGTACTTGCTGTTCTTAAAGCCGTGTCAAGGTCAAAATCACCACCTCAAAAAGTTGTGCATGAGTATACCACCAGACGGCAAGGCCGTCCAACGTCGTTTTAAACAGTTTAACTTTTATAATGGTAGATATTTACGGAAGATCTGCTCAAGGCAAACATTGATTTATCCAAATATTGCACTCGAGATGAACTTGCTGATCTTTTGCGTCTAGCCGATGTTGACAGCAATGAAGTTGTTGTTTTTCAGGATCAGCAAGGAAGGTTAAAGACGATATTATTAACAGATATTATTCTACGAGTTCTAGGCTCGACCGAAGATAACTTAGTGGTGTTTACTAAAACCGGTACAATTAAAGAATCGATGGATTCAGTTCTAACAGTCATGAGAGATATTGATGAACGTATTAGAAGAATCGGAGATATAATGTATGGCGATCTCAACTGGAGTAGAAATAGAATTATCAATATGAGAGAATCAAAATTAGACAATGACGTGCCGATCTCAAAATGAGCGGAAATAGCATTGCCAGTTTGTGAGAACCAGAATCAAACGATGACGCTGCAACAAAGAATTACGTGGACAAGATCAACATCCCGACGATGACGTCGTTAATGACAATCAATGAGGGAATGACCATGTTCAGATCTGAATATGCTAATTTTTGAGAAACATAAATAGGACTATAGATAATTTCTTTGGAAATCCAACGGTTATCAGCACCAAACTCTCTGAAATTCATACACAAGTTGTTGATCTAGTCAACGTTAAAACGACAATCGAAATTATTAACAATGAGCTCAACAACATTAACTCAAGAATCAATTCGATATACACTGAACTCGATAAAATCAAAAAGATTGCCGATAGTGTAATTTACACAACTCCGCTCATCAACATGGTAGACACAGTAGGGTCTGGAACGGCAACATGGACACCGGAAAACAACTTACTCAAATATACCGCTGATGTTACCGGGGTATATAAGCTCTCCGTGTTTAGCTTCGTTAAATTTGAGATACATACGAGAAATTCACTTGGCCCTTTCACCGATAGATTTTCTGTAACCGCCTTAGTAGCGTTAAGAGAAAATATCGAGGAAACGTCCACACTGGTTCCAGAAGAAAAATTTGCTAAAGGAATTATTGGTGGTTTCTGGAATTCTTCTCATAGGAATTTCACAATTGGTAACTTAGTATATCCCATAAGGAATCCCACACAATCCTTTCGGTATAATCAAGCATGTGCCTGGAAGGTATCGCTTGAAGTAATCATCGACGAGTACATGACAAAATAAAAAGAAATATAGTAGACGAATCACCGTAATCGACAATGTTGTAACACGCGGATTCCTCGCTAGTTACTGGAACAACGACGTTAATCAGTATATTATCAGCGACGCATGTGATACCGTCCGTAGTTGGAATCGATGTCTCTGTTGCTGTCGGCATTGCTGGCATACTCAATATTATCACGAAAAAAATATATACATGTACCAGTAAAAAATTCCATGAGCACACATAAATAACTTACGCTGCGACACATGCGTGTATAACTATATCATCCATACTCTCAGCGGGTTTAAACGACGGTGCAATATTGGACAGTGAATTTGCTGCAATAGGGATATTTATTATCGATATCACAAGAACTCCAAGACATCATTGCCAATGTTGCCAGAGCCACGTTTAGAATCCGCCGTGTAGATAATAAGAAACAACCACAAGACTGGAAACAGATCATCGCTAACACAACGCCGCCGATGACCACAATGATATCAGCAACGTCAACACAGCCAGAATTCGATATTGGATTTTCAACTCTGATAAAAGTTCCTAATGGTCAGACACTTGAAATCGCACCGGCACAATTATGACTTTGTTATAGTTGGCCAAATATCAGAGAAAAATCATTTGATGGATTAGACGTTAATAATTTGTTGGTATTCTTGCAAAACCACAACACTGAAATATTCCCCGTCAGGGAAGCCGTTACCAACGCAACAGGATCATATCAAATCGAGCAAATCAGTGATGATCTTCAACGTAGAATTAAATATAAAACAGGAAAATAATCAAAGATCGTTATCAAGGTATACTAGCCAACACTAAGTGCAGCCATTGAAATATCAGCACCTAATTACGCCGTCGACATATATAAGTCATCAATCAGAACCGTGCTGGGATGGCCGCTGAAAGTACTAATTTATGTTGGACCACCACCACAATGATCTGATTATTTATCAGACAAACAAGTATTTATGAAGGATACAAATTTTGGTCATTGTAGAACAAATTCGCAAAGGTATGTTAAGGTAGACCCTCCCTACCTGGAAAATAGAGAAATATCTAGATAGTCCAGAAATACGTGGTATGGTTTCACGATGATCTATTATTTCATTGGGATTTAAGACTTCCTGGAGTGATACATAGATTAAATAACCCCACTTCGACACCATTCGGTTTATTAGCTGATGAATATAGATCTGAACAAAAAAGTCTAAAGTATCTGATGGAGAAATATATACTTGAGTACCCAAAAAAATGATCTTAAACATAAAATCGTTGTGTAAGTTCAGCATAGGAATCAAGTGAAATCTGACGCAAAACTCATTCAAACATCCGTAATAGACATAGTAATTCATAAGGTTGATATGATGGGTGTAAACAGCGTAAAATACAAAACCGCAGTTCTTAATTATTTTAAGATCACAGAAGACAAGCTGCATACGTTCAAACTACCTGGGTTGGGAACGAATAAAATGGATGAAGATCTTAATAACATAATTGAAGAATATATTCCGAAGATATATGAGAAATGGGATTAAAAAAATTAAAAATCCGGAAAGTATTCTCCAACATAACAACAATCCAGAGGATGGTGTCGACGGGTATTATCAAAATCACGTCGACGATTTCTGTACATCTGGTCTGCGACGCAGTCGATGGCAGCTATACCGCGTCTAGGCAAGCATTACAAGGGCAGGCCCAACAGAAATAATCTCTTTACAGCTTTTCTCCAGATTTCCCGCCGGGTCATTTGATTGTGTCGGTGCCCACTAATCCTGTTTATTTACGATATCACAATCCATCGCTGTCACGAATACGTTTTCGTCTAACCGACCAAGACAGTTATTTATTGGACACACCTGGTGAGAAATAATCTTTTAGTTTGTATGTGCGTGATAGACCCTGAACGAAACACCGTGAAGAAGAAACACAAAATATTAAGGACAAAAAAATAACGCATATCGATAACAAACAAATAAAAAAAAAAAAAAAAAACATTTTTTGTCGTTAATTTTTTTGTTATCGATATGAGTTATTTTTTGTCGTTTATTTTTTTCTGTCGTTTGGGGCTGTTCCTCCTTGGCGGATTCTGTCTAAATCTTAGTAGATTCCAATACAAGTTTTTTCAGCGCACGCGCATTCACAGCTCCTCGAGTCTGATATTGTCGAGATAGCTCTGATCGTATTTTCTCAATGGCGCCTGTAATTGGAACAAACTTAACTACCTCATGTTGTTCCTGCAAAAACGCCAATGACGATTCCATTTCGCGCTGGAGTAATTTCATAAATCTTACTCAGGCACTAGTGTATATCTGCCCTGTTACCGTCGCTGCTGTATCATCACAAAATCATCATTGATTTTTTTCAACATCTAGTTGAATTGCGACATCGTCATCCTGTAATTGCTCGATCTGAGAGATAATCTCGTTAATATTTTCTTGGTCCATTATAGAAGAATGCATTTCTTTAATACAACATTTTATTGAGACCAATTCGATAATGTTTTTCTGGATTACGTAAACTAATCGTGATGAATCCATGCCTGGTCTTCTGAGCATATGCGAAGAAGTTTTAAACTTACCTATGTCCATATCACCGGGACACCATGTCTGATGAATATTTCGAAGCCTTTGTATATCAACTCCGTTAAAAATAACCAAAAGATTGCAATTATCTCTGATCAGTTTTTATATCTGCTTCGTGAAAATATTCTGGCTGGATTTGCTTGTTTGTCAAACATGACATCATCGTAAACCACAACATTGTTGATATCCCCGTTAAGATCCTCGACGGACGGAGCTTCTTCGATGTCTGTGATAAATTCAAAAACATCGTCCTCGGCCGCTGCAGGTTCATTAAATTCCTTAAGAACATTATAGCATCATCGTTGGTCACCCACAGATGGCGCAACGAAATAATGTTTGTCCCATCTGAGCCACCTCATTATCAGGTTGAGCAACAACTTGGTTTTCCCCGACCCAGATGGACCAATTATAATAGCTCGAATGGATCTGGTAACGCTGGATGATGCTTGACATTGTGCTTGCTCACATGTCGCTGAAAAGTCAATCACGTTCATATTGTACAAATAAAATATTATTTATAATCATGTTTTTTTATTACTGTGTTCGATACAACACACTCACTGGTACAAAATTTCCGAGAGGAAGAACGTTGAAAAATAACACGCCGGCAAGTACAGGTAAATGTGTAAAATGCGGCACACAAAAATATAAGTTTGTGAGTATTACTGTTGCAGAAAAAGGTGGCGATATTGCTAAGGCACTCGGAAAAATACCTGGAACACCATGGGCTAAGTATCCTGGGGACAAATATCTTCCAGGATATAATTACTGTGGTCCCGGAACTGGCCTTGATATCAGATGGACGAAAACAATCAATCAAAACCGGGCGAATTTCCGGTAAATGCGATTCATCAAGCATAAAGAATAAAAACATCCGGGAATCACTCGATAATTGGTTGATAAGATCGGCGATGAAAGGTAAAGTAGCTTTGGGAGCTTAGCTTCTCGAGCTGGCAATTAAACGCCGACAATTATATAATGGAGTCGATTTATTATAGTCCACGTCCCAAAACGATTCAACATGAACGGTTTGATGTCAGCACACCCAACGAAATTCATCAGGTCGATATTTTGTTTTACCACATGACGTGTATAAACAGTACACATACAATTACACGTTGACTGTCGTAAATGTTGCAAGTTGATACAAAGAGGCTGAACCGTTATCGTCTAAAACAGCGACTTAGGTCTCAGCAGCGTTTGAATGAATTTATTCGCGAGGATCCCGGGCGCAAAGTGGCCTGCGATGGTCACAATTGCTACAGGTTGATCCTGGCAAAGAATTTCTCTGTGCAGTAACTACGCTGATGCAACAACATAAAGTTAAACTCAGACGTGGACACACCACGATACATCGCGATCAGGCAATCGTTGAACGATTTAATCAAACACTTGCACGTCTACTTTTTGGACATCAATATGCCCAAGAATTACTGCGCGTTCTGCACAGATCTCGTGAATAGGTTGTGATACTACCTCATGTGATGACTGCGTTAAATAACGAGGTCACTAGTGGAATCAACATTCAACCTGTCGATGCAATTGCGAAAAAAACATACCAAGACGAAAATCACTAGATCAGCTGTAACAACCAGTGTTGGGCAGTAAGATAACATAGGGTATTCATATGAACCTGGTGAACTTGAGGGTGGTACAGCAAGAGCAACTTATCCCATGTGGAATGCAACAACACATAAAAGTTCAGCGTGGTAAGATCTACCACACAACCACCAATCTATGGATTAGATCCAACAGCTCCTCGACATGGATTTGTCCGTGAATAATTACAAGTATTTCCTGAAAATACCCAGTTACCACAAGAATGGATACGAACCAACAAAAAATGCTAACAAGAGTAATACACGTTACAGTCAAGACATGTCAGAGAGACATTTTCGCTTGTGTGGCGGAGACTACAATCGATTCTATCCACGATAAATTGTCGTAAGTCATAAGGAAAATATTGCCACAACATTATTGTTACAGCAGGCGCAGTGATTATTTTCTCGTTGTTTCAGTATCATGACAAATTCCGCATTTAGATTAAAATGGCGTAATTTTTTTGTCATCTCTCGCATAATTTGTCAATTCTTTTCACTACATTGATAATTCATGGTGACGCTGTTGTTGTTTGTGACGCTGTTGGCAACTCCAACACGTAGACAACCCTGTATACCTGAGATATTTTTGTTACTCTAGACACAACCAGATAGACTAAATTTGACCGTTCTATGCGATCATCCACAATCCAGATATTGGTATCTGATACTGTTAATCCCTGAGACGAATTAATTGTTATTTCATATCCCAGAGTCCAGAATGATTGGTTTAACGACAACGCCTGTTGCACAGCCTCTACTGGAAACTCGACGATATCATTAAGAACGAGTTTTAGTCTAATGCCGGTACCAGCATTAAGGTACGCAATTTTAATTTCCATGTAAATTTCTATTTTGTTGTTTGTTTCTATGCAAATGTGTTTGATATGCTTATGATTCATGCTATGTATCGTTTATTCAATTTCATAGAAATCTGTTGATTTGCTAGAGTTGTATGCAATTTATTTCTTTAATTTTACAGTTATTAGTTCATTGATAGAATTGACGGATTGCAATGTAATCCAAATATTCAAGCGTGTAGTATTTCATAGGGATTTATGATGTAATCCAAAATATTCAAATGTGTAATATTTCATAGTGACTTATGAATTAATCCAAAAATTCAAATGTGTAGTATTTCATATGGTTATATGAAGTAATTTCCTTTGTCTGTTGAATGATACTGTTTATCGTGAGTTAATGATAATTGCATATTTATATATGATTTTGTAATGCTTAAATGATCTTGCAGGTTATTCATTACTGTAAGCTA
>JAECUM010017050.1:0-69788 GCA_016617855.1 Megalonaias nervosa | reverse complement strand
AAAAAGAAATTCGGAAAGGCGCCAAACATTCATCGCACACACAAGAAAAACACCACTCGCCGGGCCTCTCTCTCTCTCTCTCTCTCTCTCTCTCTCTCTCTCTCTCTCTCTATATATATATATATATATATATATATATATATATATATATATATATATATATATATATATATAATACAAAAATGCTGTTTTAATACTGTTGTAAGAATTTGTTGTTTAAAATATATTATGACAAATTAAGTGGATGTGTTTACTTGACTCCTGTGAAATTGCTATTTTCGTTGTTGTTTGAAATTCAGTAAACAATACCTGTACTTATCCCATTCTGCATTCGAATCTGCTCAATGTATTGAATAAAACATGTAGGCAACATTTGGTACTTGAAACGTAAGAATTAAGTGAAGAAAGGAATTAACCGATTTCTAAAATAATTGTGAATAATCTGTTTATCATTTTTTAATAATAAATGCTTATTAAATGAATATTAAAATTTCATGAAGACTGCATAATATTTAGTAAAGATAAAAGTAGCCATTATACACATTAATTACCATACAAAAGTGATATAGACAACGAAATGTTGGACCCTTTTCAAACAAACGTGTTTGTGTACGTGTAGCTTTAAATTTTCTCCGTAACATTTAATGTACACAATATTGTTGGTATTATGCTTCCATATCGTTAAAGCATTACATACATACATATACATACATACATACCAAGACAGGGCACCTAAGAAAGAATTAGAATTTAACAAAAAATAATTATATCAAAGTAGAGGTACTATAATGAATTGATTAAAACCAGAGATTATTTTTGGTTTACTGTTATTTTGATTACTGTTTAAGAAATGTACGGGCGACTATCCACAATTTAAAAAAAAAAATAAAAAATAATGAATAACAGGTTAACACAAAATAGAGTTCAAAATAAAGCTGAATGCAATAATTTCATTCCCGAATTTGATCAAAATTGAAAATTACAATTTTGCTTTAAAATGTCTTATGAAAACAATGCTTATAGTGCAAAGAGCAGTTTTCATTCTCTAAAGTCACTTATTTGTACGCTAATGAAACCTCTAGAATGTCGAAGTTTTCTTTATCCATCCGGTTTTCTATCCGTTCAATATAGAATCACCAGGTAAGTCACGCAAGTGATTTTCATTCATTTCACAAGACTGATGAATCGCGATCAAATATATTAATTACCTTTTTTCCAGTTACGGCCTTTAGAAAGCTGCTCGCGTAATTTACATCATGGAAAACTATAAGTCATCATCTTATCGTCTCTCTGGCTGCTTTTTTCTCTCCATTCACGATTCCACGGTAGACTCACCAGGCAGTTTCTAAAAGATGTCTAGACATTCCAGAAGACTGACAACTGATAAGATTTGGTTGAACATGTCATTCATTATAACTTACTTCCATATTTTATCTCAAGTTCTCTCCAAGTCCATTAAGAAAACAGCTCTACATTCTTTCTTTGTGAGTGCTTCTCTAATACATGCTTCAAGTCTGACAAGATTCTCTTTTTGGCGTCTAAACTTGACACTGAATAGCTAGTAGTTTGTTGGATTCGAAATACTTGAGGAGTCTGTCGGTTCTCAACTTTCGTATGCTTTTGCAAATACAGATTGCTAATGATATGGGAACATAGTTGAAAGAGTCGGAATGGTTCTTTCCAGGCCTGGGTACTAGTATAATTGTTACTCGCACAGACTATGGGAACTCGCCAGTTTTCCAAATTTGATTGAAAATGTCGAGCATTGCCTTAAGAATCGTGTTAGGTGTTTGTTTTAAAAGTTGATAATGGATATCATCTGGTCCTGCTGAATTGTCTTGGACTCGATCAAGAGAGTCTTCTAGTACCTTGTAAGGTATACTGATCTATATTAATCATCATCAAGGCAAGGAACTCCTCGTGGAGTATAGGGCTCGGCCACGCTTCACCATCACACTCTTTTTTTGTGCTATTTCCCGTCATCTTTATATCTTCCTCACTGGAACCTTTCCCTGTTTTCTTTAACCTGCCCACTCATGCTTTGAGGATTCCACTCCTAAGGCTTGATATGTGATGTCAGCTGACTTCCACAGTGTTTGTCCAAATCTACTTTTTCTTGGCTATCTCAATGATGATAGGTTCCTGGTAGGTCAGTTCCCAGGGTATTGTGTTGTTCATTGTTTCTTGCCATCAGGTTTTGAGCACATATTGGAGACATTTGTTGACGTATGACTTAAGTCTGTTTGATGTGGCTGAGTCGACTCTTCGTGTTTATGATCCATATAGCGCACTCATTTAACACTGCTGGTGACTATCCCGAGTTTTTTCTTTGTAGAGATCACGGCGGATATCCAGACAAGTTTAAAGATATTAAAGGCATACCTGGCTTTTCTGATCCTGATTTTTGTACACCAGGCTTTCAATATATATATATATATATATATATATATATATATATATATATATATATATATATATATATATTTAGCCACCTCCTCCACGATGTTTCTAGAGAGTTTGATTGTCTCATGTTGCTTGCTATTAACTGTCATAGCATGGATTTCTTGTCTGGACTGGACCTTTCTTATCTAAATCCAGCTTGTTCTGGGCGGAATTTTTGGTCTACTGTTTTGTCTAGCCTTTCTAAGAGAAGCGGGTCAAGATTTTGCTTTGTACCGACAGCAGAATGATTCCACACCAATTTTTTTGCATGTTCCCGGGTATCCTTTCTTTGCTATCTTGATTAAGTGGCACATTCTCAATTTGGTGGGGATCTGTCCCGTTCCCCAGATTTTTAAGTGGCTATGAAGCATCTTAGCTAACATGTAGAGGTCGGTCTTTAATACTTTTGGAGGTATTCCATCTGGTCCAACTGCATTTCCATTTTTCAACTATTTTAGTGTTGGAGGGTTAGTGTTTACGCTGAATACTGTCTATGTGGGCGGTATTTCTGGTTTTTCAATTGGCGGCGTTAGCGTCTGTAATTTGGAATTTAAAGGAACCTTTCTTTCAATCTTTTTGACAGGGAGGAATTCGTCAGAATAATTCTCTTGTGAGCATTTTTCGAGACTGAGACTTCATTAGATACGGTCGTGACTATTTCATCAGATTTCTTAAAGTCTTTACCACAACTTCTTCTCTATAGATTTTTCGTACCATATCCCATACTGATTTAGTAGAGGAGCGTGAGTTCAACCTAGAAGCATAGGCTATCCATGTTCCACTTTCTCTCTCTCTAAAGGTACGAGAGCTCTTAGTTTGGTATATACGGTGTTGATTCAGATGTTCCTGTTATTGGTTTGACACTGATATATGTTAACGGACCTTTTTCTGTTCTCTTGTGTATCAAACATTCGTCTGTTGTCACGTTGAAGAATCGCACGTTTTTTAATTTATTTCTTTTGTTGTTATATTGTATCCCCAGTAGCATCTTGGAGTATCTTGGTATAATAGGGTTATTAGATCCATTAGGCTGTAAAAATCCATCAGTTGCCATATTTGATTAGTAAAGATTGAAATGTTTCACAGTTGGTATTGTTTAACGAAGAAACCTAACCTAGGCCAGTAAAATGTGAAATATCAGTCACAGCAACATTCATTTGTGGTATACGTGTGGTACTAACAGAGATGCATACAATCATGTTGTTTGTTGATTAGCATGAACAAAGCATGAAACAATGTAACTACACAGTTTAATCCTAGTCAGTGAAGACTGAAATAAAGGTCAAAGTGATCTTCATTTGTGACGAGAGTGTAGTGCTCATCATGATGCACCCCTCAATTATTTATGGTGTACAACTCACCCACCCCCAAGGTGAACGTCAAGTCGTAACCAAAAATGCACACCTGAAGTACACGTTTGTACTAATTTTAACCCCTCCCCTGTGGGGCAAGTGCTATGAAACCCACTCATACTTTTGCCTTGGATCTTGAAATTCAACGATGTATGTTTTTTAGTTTTGCAGTAAGTAGAGCAAAGTTCGAAGTGAACTTTTTTTTAAAAAAGGGGAGATATGTAATATTTCAGTTTCAGAGAACTGAAAACTGTATCTTATACCCTGGTTTTACTTAATCATCATCTTCTTTCTGACAAAACGCCAAATACGATAGGCAATGCCCAGAAGACGAGCTGGGCAATGCCTGCTCATATTCGCCTTTTTTGCTGCGTTTTATTTTGTTTTTCTTTTCTAGAAGCAGAACACGATGATGGCAAGATTAAACCGAAGTTTTGGTTATTTTGGAACAGTTATCTTTGTATACATGTGCTCTATGTTCAACATTACACCTCGTCTTACTTCATGTATAGTAGAATCCATACCTAGACGTAGTTAGCATACTCGTTCACTAAAACCCATACCCATTCAAAATTGAACATCAGCTTGCATATTCGCTCACTAAAACCTATACCCATTCAAAATCGAACCTCAGCTTTCATACTCGTTCACTAAAACTCATACCCATTCAAAATCGAACCTCGGCTTATATACCAAGTAAAATCCATACTCATTTAACATCAAAACTAAGCTTACATACTCGTTCAGTAAAATGCATACCCATTCAACATCAAACCAAAGCTTACCAACTCAGCATAAAATCCATACTCATTCAAGATCAAGCCCCAGCTTACCTACTCATTCAGTAAAGACCACACTCATTCAACATCAAACCTCCACTTACCAACTCAGCATAAAATCCATACTCATTCAAAATCAACCTCATGCTCCTTCAACCTCAAGGCTCATCCTACCAATTCATTCAGTAAAGACCATACTCATTCAACATCAAGCCCTAGCTTGCTTACTCATTTAGTAAAGATCATACTTATTCAGCATCAAACCTCCACTTACCAATTCAGCATAAAAGCCATACTCATTCAACATTAAGCCTCATCTTACCAACTCGTTCTGTAAAGACCATACTCATTCAACAACAAACATCATCCAACACACAGAGTAAAATACATACCCATTTGAATCGAACCTCAGCTTCCATACATATAAAGTAAAATCATCAAGCATCAGCATGTTTTATTTAAGTAATTGTATTTCATGACAATTTGTTTAAACAATGCTAGAAAAATGTTCAATATTTGAAAAAAACGGAACTAGTTTCTTGACACTGTATGTAAAGAACATTTTCAAACCAGTCATTAACTTGACTGTGTGCTAAATATATTACACATTATGATCTATATTTATAAATCATGAAGAAACATACATTATTAATGATTAAACGGGTAGTTAATGTTTGCATGACCTACCAGTACTTACATTTATCACAGTGGTTTAAACAATGAATTTTGTAAAACATTGTGAGCTACAAGGGCTGAATCAATTATAGTATTATACAAAACAGTTCTAGTTTCATGAAGAACAACATGGAACCCCCTCTTCCAACCAAGATCAGGTCAAGACATTTGTTATATAAATACTTGTGCCAAAATCTGCACAGCAATGTTACATTGAGTTTACCTAAACCTGGCACATGCAACCTACAACGTGGCTTTATCCGGTTACCTTTATATTGTATGGGTACATTTAAAAATTGTTATTCAGCCTGCACCCTGGAGGATGTTGTACATACCAATCTACACCCGATTACTAGGTTACTCAAATTAATACATTATGCTTGAATGCACCTGTCTACCTTTTTTTAAGTTTGAATTTTACTTTAAAAATAGTTTCATCCTCCCAGGGACCATGTCATTTTCAATGTTGTCGGTGTGAAGTCAATGAAAGTCACTAATGTTTGGATGTAAGTCATTTGAAGGTTGACCGTTCACTTCTACCCATGATTGAAGTGCTTATCAAAGTGAAGTACCTACACGCAGAACTGACACATAACAGTAAACACTCTTGTGACAGTGTCTAAAGAAATGATCCATCAATTTTCAGTGCAAAGAACAAAACAAACCATCTCTCCATAATTTGGAAACAAACGTTTAACTGCCAACTTTAAAAAATGTCCATTCTTACCCTTGTTCAAACCAAATGGTAATGTGTACTGTTATTCTCTACAATACTATAGAATTCTGAAGACAATGAGAGAGAGAGAGAGAGAGAGAGAGAGAGAGAGAGAGAGAGAGAGAGAGATAATCCGAGTCAACAAGAGGAGTAACTCAAACAACCCAAAAGTTTTAACTATACTGTACAAAGCACAACTTCTACCTATTGATCCCAATATTAAAAGACTTCAGCCCATGCAATAAGAATGATTTGCAAGAAGATTTACTCATTAAATCACAGACTTGTAAACGAGTTCCACACATTCTTCAATAACCTTCAAGAACACACATTTAAATAATTCAACAATTACAGACTGCTTAACATTTTTACAAAGTGTACTCAAAGCCAAAACATTCACAGCATTAAAAAATCACACAGGAAAGTAGCTGTAGTAATAACATCCAATAAAAGCGAAGTATGGAAATCTAAATCACCTCTTGTTATGGCCATCTTTAAGAATTCCCATTATGTTGTTTCTGACCTGAAGGACATTCTGAAGTGCAAGAACTTACTTCTCAACTGCAGCATGATTTTAAATAATTTTAAACAATAGCATTAGGAAATGACTGCAAAAGTTTCACAAGAACTGTGGAAAATAAATGTAAATTGCAGCAACTCTGATTGGTCAGTTGTTGTTGTTATAGCATTTAATGCCATTTTTCAGCACAAGATAGGCTATACATGGCGGCCAGTATAAATGGTGGAGCAAGAACCTGGGAACACCACGGAAAGAACCACCGACCCACGAGAAGCTACCAGCAGGCTTTCTCACATACTCACATTGGCCAAGCCCGAGACTCAAACCCACGCAGACAGAGTTGAGATTGCAGTGATCCATAATGGTGAGCGCTTTAGACCACTCGGCCACTCGGGGCTCCCTTGATTGGTCAGTGTGATGAATGTAAAATACTTTATGGCTGGCCCAAGGAGCTGCAGTATGGTATTGCATCTGTATTTAATACTTTCTATATAACAGCATTAAACTTCCAATGATAGTTATACAATAGAATTATAATTAAAACTTAATTAACATGTTGTGTTTGAAAAGGATGAAATTGTATCTTTTTCTTACAATTTGGCAGAATACAGCAATATGACTTAAATTTTAAACCCCACCATTAATTTCCTAGTGAAATGAATGGAAGTCCATTGCATAGTGTATATGACTGCCAATTATGAAGATGGAAACAACAACCATATGCAAAATCTAATCATCAACAATAAACACAAGAGAGACCATTATATGATATGCTCTGTTTTACTGTATTTAGTTGTGTGTTGCTCATTAATAACATGAATTCTTGTCAACAATCAACACAAAAGTGACTATTATGACCTAATATTCTCAGCTTTGCAGTGTGTAACTCACTGAATTCTGCCCAATGCCAAGTCTCACCTGCTTCACCAAGGCATACTCTAAATGTCCAATGAAGTCATGGAGCATGAATACTAGTTCACTGTGGCCTTGTGCCTGTGATAAGCAGTGTACTCCACAATAAATACAGCCAAAACATTTCGTAACTGTACATGAAACATGAAAAGAGAAACTGAGCTAAATGTAAAAACTTAATAGAGATACTTATACATATGACCAAAAGAACACCATAAAAAAGTAATACCTATGCTCCACAGGTAAGACAAAAAACATGAAAATTTAAATACATATTTTCAAGACATGGTAAAAGCAATCTCATAAGAAAAAGAACTCAAACAAGTTTCTAAGATGGGTTAAAGTTCTACCAGTAAGTCAAAATTTCTAACACTGATCTTCAACAAATGAGAAGTTATCGAGCACAGAAATATCTAATACTTTTTAAAATCAATGAAAAATAATAAATTGAGGGCTTTAATATTCACTAGATTTAAAATCACTTTGTATATTTGCTTTCACTATCTTAAATCCTTCTTCAGTCATGTATCATTGATCAGATATATCAGAAAATGGTCTGACCGCTCCGGTGGCCAAGTGGTTAGAGAGTCCGCCTCAGATGCGGGAGGAAACAAGTTCGAACCCCCACCGACACATACCAAAGACTTATAAAAATGGTATTAGCAGCTGCCTCGCTAGGCACTCAGCATTAAGTGGTTAGTGTTAGGACTAGTCCCAGGATAATGTGACTGTGTGGGACATGATGCTACATGTCTGCAGCATGATGCCCCAGTACTAGACATCACTATAAACTGGCACAGTACAAACGTTGTAGCGATATGACTGCAAAATTGTTAAAGCTATGTTAAAGATCCAAATGAAACACACACATAGAATGGTCAATAGATCTGGAATATAATGAAATGCAAAATCTCAACCAGAAAAATTCAACCTTAAAAAAGCTGATGATGCAAACACTGCTTCAAAACTGAGTGCTCTAACTCCCTTTTTACCAATGCAAACTCCTCATCCACAGAAAAATTGAGGATCTACTGGGATGTATAAAATCTGACTCCACAAGCAAATTCAGGGAAGTGACATCACTCTGCTGGCCTCATTCATATCAAGATGCCTTTAAATTCTGATTAAAAATTAGAGGCATTTGGTTGAAAAAAAATAATAATTAAGGAATATAATGTGCAGAACCCAAAATGGGTGGGTCTAATGATCAGAGGCCATAACCCTGATAAACAATGATACATAATAAAGCTCCGTTAATGACAAATACTGATAATCAGACTCATCGAAAGTTACATTAATATAAAGTCACATAGTATATTGGGTTCAAACATAATAAGTGATTTATTGTGCAGGAAAGAATGGTATGTATAATAACCAGGTTCTATAACTCAGCTGAACAAGGACACAGAATACTGGCAACTAAAGTCAGCCAAAGTCTCAAACAGCATAAAGTATACTACTTCCAATTTGATTTCAAACCAATAATAATACATGGAGTTATTGCATGGAAAAGGAAGCAGTTGGGACTTCTGTAAATTCATTACTTAAATGATGACATAAAAGACTGACAAGTGTTTTAAGCCCAAGCTTAATATCAAGCAGCACATTAAATTTGGACGAAATCCAACAGTTATCGTGAGTTATTTATCATGTGGAAATGAAAAGTAACAGATCTCAACAAGTACACATCAGTTATCAGGCAGCATACCAAATCTGGTTCAAATACAATAATAATTTAGGGAGTTACTATTTGGAAATTCAAGTGGGATGGGTAGAAGAATGAATGGAAAGATGAACAGAAAACTTTGCACACCTTCTACAAGAAGCATGGGACCATACTTTTTTAATCTTTCAATGATGGTCAAACACTGAAGCAATGCCAACTAACAGCCATTAATGGTCTAAAATGAAAGAAATTAAAAAAAAAAATTGTTGACATCATGCTGCTCATGCAGGTATAGTGATACTGTTGTCTTTGTATTCCCAGATGAGCCAAACACAGAATAAACTGGTTTACAGTTAATCTGCAAACATAGAATAAAGTGGCTTACAGTTAGTCTTCCTGACAACATTCAGCAACTGAAATGAAATCTATGCAAAAATACACATTTATTTTTGTACATCCACAGAGCACCATGGTAGATGTACTAGTGATGTCATCCAATGATGGATAAAATTTAGTGAAAAAAGTATTTCAGAATTTTAAAAGAAAGTGACACATGAAAATTTTTTGACATTTGTCAAAACTGAACAGTTAAAGAAATGAAAAATTCCAAAAGATGCACAAAAAACTTGTTTGATATTTAAGCCAGGATTAATCAGAATCATCTCTGAGTTGTTTTTTTAAAAAATTGCTTTCACATTAGGAATGACGTGTAGATAGTTAACACTGATAAATACACACAGTGCAAGACAACACACAAAGGAAAATAAAACAAAATTAAAAAAAAAAACATACTTGATTGTGTAAATCTTTCATGCAAGGTCACAGGCTTCTAAAATTATCTCCTTTGCAAACCTTTGTCTCCCAACTTTAAGGTCATTTGGATGGATAGATGGACATTACAACATAATATGTACTGCCTTATGACTGACATAAGAAAACTTTAATCAAAACATTAATGCAAATTTTCTATAACTGTGCCCTTGACCCCAATGGCAATGGTGCAAGTGAGTATGTTGCACCCAAACTGCCCCAGCTTCATAAAGGTTCATTCAAAAAGTAAGAAGAAAATTCATGAAGCAGTTTGGGAAATATAAATAAATAAACCATAACCATAATGCAAATTTTTTATGACTGCGAAGGTCAATGGGCCAAATGTGCATGCTGCAAAATGAATTAGCTTCATACTGATTGATCCAAATCATGAATAAAATCAATTAAAGGGTTAAGGAAACGTAAGTCAGTGAATGGACTTGAACCAAAATCTCAATGTAGATCTTCTCTGTGCTTTCTATCCCAAGGTGAAACGGGCAAGCACACGTGTCACATAATGAACTCCCTTTGCTTCATAATGATTCATGCTAAGTATGAAGTGAATCCATCAATGGGTTTATGATAGGTATGAAAATGACAAACTTTGATCAAAACCTAACAAACTGTTGATGCTGCCAGCACCAACAATTGCTGTTATGTCACATTTTCCCCCAAAAGTGGCTTCACCAAAAAATGACAAGTAGTTCAAGTGAATCTAAAATATGGCATGTCATGAACAATACCCAGGACCTACACTTAGCTGTCTACTGAGAACCTCTAAGGCACAGGTGCAAAATAAGGCAGGCTTTCAACTAAATGGCACTGTTCCAGTTATTGTATACTGTGTGTACTTCAATTTTTGTTACACATTGTAGTCCAATGAGATGCATTGCATTTCTGATGTAAATTCTTGTAATAATATGTAACATAATACTACACCTATCAACAATGATGACCGACACCTTTACCAGTAGAAGTCAGTCTAATAGAATTGAAAAACACCTATTCAAATCCACTTACAACTCAAGACCACTAGTGACCCATGTGGGCCTGAGATATTGCTCAACTGGCTTATGTCTGACCAATTGACTAGAGCAATTATCCAAAAATCCTGTATCAGTACAATGCTTTCAGTAGAAATTGATTCCAATGCTGATGATTGGATATATTCTGAAACTAGCTGTTTAAATATTTCTCCCCTATTTTATGCAACATCATTTATCAAATCTTGAATGACCTCTATTCCATGACACTTTCTATAGAGTTGGCAAAATTCTGTTGAAAATTTAAAAAAAAAAAAAATAAAGTTGTGTAAATGTTTCTCTGTATTTTGCATCCACCACTTGGGCCAGATCAGGCCAAGCATTGGGTGGGTGGTGGGGTGGGGGGCCTCAAAAGGGCACAAAAGCAAAAGTCTCTGTGTTTGTGTCTAAAAGTGCGCAAAATAAACAAAACATGCACAAGAATAAAACATGGTCAAATCTTAAGTGACTATGTTTGTGTGAGTACTGTTTTTGTTGGGGGGGGGCCAGACACCCTGGACCCCATCATATCTGGCCCTGACCACGATATATGATTGGGGATTGGCATTATTTCTATAAATGTGAAAGGCCTTAAGCAATCAGTACATCTGCTCTCAAATGTGGTCAAATTCTGTTGAGCAGCTTCTTAGATGAGATTAGAAGTTCTAGTTTGAGCAGCAGCAGCCAAATTTGATGGTGGATTGGTACAATTTGTACCAATTTAAAAGCCCTTCATGCCAATATGCTTTCTTTAAAATTTGGTAATAATCTTTTAAATGATTTGTGAGAAGTCATTCAAAGGATTTTCTAATTGTAATAATGGTGGCCATATTTAATGATGAATCAGCATTTAAAGTCAAATATAGTCAAATTTAAACAGCAGTTTCTGAGTGAAGCTATTTCAAGTTTTGTTTTTTTTTTTAGTAATGGTGACTTCATCTCATAGGAGATCAGCATCATTGAACCAAGCTGAAATAATTACATGGTATTAAATTTTTTTAATTCTCTTGGCTGTAATTAAAAAACAAAGTCTTTAGTTTTTCTTATTTCACTATCAGACGTATTTCATTGTGGATTAGCAAACTTTTACAAAACTTAAAACTATTTATGCCAGGAATGTCTTCTATTAAATTTGGTCACATTCTAACAAATGGTATTGGATGATTTAAACAGGAATTGTGAACAGTTGATGGACAATACACAACCATACTATAAGCTCACATAACCTTATGGTCTCACTGAGCTAAAATGGAAAAAACAACTCACAAACAACAAAACTTTGCACAAATATATACATCTTAAATTTACAAGCAAAGCATACCTGAGCAGAAATGGAGTTCTGAACACAAAATAAATTATGAAACAGGATTTACAACATCCTTACTCTGGTTATACTATATACGCAACTAAAAAAACACTGAATACTCATAACATGTGGCTTCAGACTCCAAAGACATTTGGAAGGGGTGGTTTGAGATAGCTTAATCAAACAGTGGGAAACAAGATAGACTGTGATGGCTAACTGGTACAACTCAGAAGCATCTTATTACAAAAATACTGTAGTCCAGTTTGAAAGCTGGTGAAATATTGATAAAAATAAGGCCACAAGTTCATTTCCACTTCTGAAAATCCACATGACATTAAAAGTATGTAACAGTTTCTGCAGTTATTATAAACTAGCATGTGAGATATTTCAATAAATTATATGCTTGCAAATAAAGTTACCAATTAAAAATCTGGTGGAATGGTGAGCAATTTGCTCATGTAAATATGCCCTACCACTCCTTCATCCCACAACTACTCCCACAATGGAGATGAATCTATAGTGAAAAAAAAAAAAGAGGACATAACACTTCAGTAAAGTGGTGTGCACAATGACTTGTCAACATGGATATCTTATCAGATAACTAATGAAAACCCATAAACAAGGGAAAACTACCACAATCCAAGACAAATCAGGAAAATGCCTCACAGAAGATCAAGAGATCCTCAAGTGATGGACAGAATACTGCTCAAAATTGCTCAATCATAAGACCCAAGGAGATCCAGTAGTACTAAACTGCCCTCAGGCAGAAGAAATTGATGACAACCCCATTCTTCATGAAGAAGTACAAATCGCAGTTAGGTCACTAAAGAAAGGAAAGTCAGCTGGCATTGACAACATACCAGCAGAGCTCATTCAAGCAGGAGGAGAAGATATAGTCCCAGTCCTAACAACAATCTGCAACAAGATATGGCAGACAGGATAATGGCCCACCACATGGACTCAATCCTTGGTCATCGTGTTCCCCAACAAAGG
This sequence comes from Megalonaias nervosa, assembly GCA_016617855.1. Taxonomy (NCBI): domain Eukaryota; kingdom Metazoa; phylum Mollusca; class Bivalvia; order Unionida; family Unionidae; genus Megalonaias; species Megalonaias nervosa. Next base: position 56,596 of record JAECUM010017050.1, on the reverse strand, counting down.
AAACTACAGAACCATTAGTTTGATCAGTCACCTGGGCAAAGTCATGCTGAAGATAATTCTCAACAGGCTAAAACCTCAAGCAGAGAAAATTATTGCTGAAGAGCAGGCAGACTTCCAAGCAGGAAGGAGCACCACAGAACAAATCTTCAATCTCAGACTTTTTTGTGAGAAATACCTTCAGCATCAGCAGAATCTATACCATGTCTTTATAGATTTCAAAAAGGCCTTTGACAGGGTATGGCATGCAGCCTTATGGACAACTATAAGGAAGTGCAACATCAGCTTAAACCTGGTGCAGGTTATTGAGCACCTCTATGACAAAGCCACCAGTGCTGTCATCATCAATGGCAGCAAAGAAGATTGGTTTCAAACAACAGTTGGAGTCAGACAGGGATGTATACTGTCACCTACACTCTTCAACATTTTCCTGGGAAGGATTGTAGAGGATGCCTTGCATCACCACAAGGGCACTGTCAGCATCAGTGGAAGAACAATCACCAACATTCGCTTCACAGATGATATTGATGGTTTAGCAGGAGATGAAAAAGAACTGGCTGACTTGACTGAATGCCTCGACACAACCTCCACAGGAGATTAGTGCCAAAAAAATCAAACTGATGACAAACAACACCAATGGCATCAGTGCAGAAATAAAGGTCAGTGGAGAGAAGCTGGAAAGAGTCACAAGCTTCAAGTACTTGGGATCAATTATCACAGATGAGGGCTCCAAACCAGAACTACTTTGCAGGATTGTCCAGAAAACAGCAGCAATAACAAGGTTGAGACCAATATGAAAGTACCAACATTGCTTTTGGTTCCAAAATAAGGCTGATGCGCTCGATTGTCATATCCATCTTTCTGCATGCTTGTGAAGCATGGGACCTTCACATCAGATCTACAAAGAAGGATTCAAACCTTCAAAATGAGATGCTACCACAAGATCTTGGGCATCTCATACATTGACCATGTAACCAACGAAGGAGTCCACAACAGGATCCAATGAGCCATTGGTTCCTATGAAGACCTCTTGACCACTGTAAAACAGTGCAAACTGAAGTGGTACGGTCATGTCTCAAGATCATCTGGACTGGAAAAACAATCTTGCAAGGCACAGTGCGAGGGTGCAGAAGAAGAGGCAGACAGAAAAAGAGGTGGGAAGACAACATTAAGGAGTGGACAAGCATGGGATCTGGAGATTCCCAAAGGGCAGCAGCAAACACGGAAAGATAGAGAAAATTGCTTGTAAAGTCAACTGTGGTGCCCCAACGACCTCTTGGGTTAAGGGATTGATGTTGATGATGATGAATGAAAAATGCCAATAACATATAACTGTACCAAACTGACATATTTAATAATTTCTCAAGCTTTTCAACAAGAGTAATGCAGACATGGCATATCCTCTGGGTCCTCCACTTAAGTCAAGACCCCTACAAAAAGTATACTATGGTCTGACACTCAGTTCACATACTACTTATGCCAATACCCTATGATCCAATACTGTCAATTCATATACTACTTATACCAGTACCCTATGGTTCAATACTCTCAAAACATACACTACTTCTGCCAGTACCCTATGGTCAAGCATTTTAAAAAAATGCTGAAATTTCTATGTATCAAATAGCACCTCTACACAATCTTTTTGACAGGTACGAAGTTTAGTTGAAATAACTTTAACAGAGTTACACTAATGAAAAAATGAAAACATTTACGGACAGACATAGCTAAATTCCTCCCATATTAAATAATCTGGGGTAGCTATAATCGCCTGCATTATATAGTCTGGGGGATAAACTTTAACTGATAGGTACTGTGAAGCAGTCTGTAGGAATGTCTGGGACTGGGAAAATACTGAAGGCCACTTAATGCACACAAACAAGGCTCCTGAAGTCAGCATAATCTTCAGAATGGAACTGTAAAGAAGAGTCTAATTTTGACATGCACAAGAACACCAGTGCAAAGAATGTTTCCTGTCACAAAAAACGAAATGATCAGTCCAATCTAATATATCAGCAGATAAACTTCTTGGCTATAAGAATACAAGAGACTGATGATTAAATATCTAACTCACCTAATTACTTACCGTATTTACTGGCCTATAAGTCTATGTGGAGTACAGGTCGAATCAGCAAATTAGTCCAAATTTTCACCCTTCTTCCATATATAAGCCGATACTGAGTATAAGACGAGGCCAGATAAATACCTCAGATTCTGTTTTTCACTTCGTTCCACACAGTATCGTGAATTTTATCATATCTGTAACTCAGTAACCTTTTCAGTCAGGATTATTAAATTTAACTAAAAGTACCTAATTTGTTTCACACAAAGTATTTTAAATGTATTATGTACTTTTAGCTACATATAATGGCACAGACCTGAAAATTTACTGAGTTACAGAGAGGATAAAACTCGCGATGCTGTATAAAATTAAATTATAATAACTTCTGGTTTCATAAACATTAAAAGTATCATTGTATGCTATTTCGGATTGCCAGGAAATAGAGAAATTGCATCATTAATAATAAAATGCTTTTCCAGTAATATTTTTTTTTTAATTATTTTTTTTTGCGGGGGGGGGGGAAGAATGCAGGTGTATTCCATTGCATTTTTTCTTCTTGACCTCATGATCAAAATAAAATATGCTCCAATGTATATGAGAGAGAGAGTTCAGCTCTTCATGGGGTTTTGGTTGTTTTTATTTTACCTTATTGCCCCCGTGTTGCTGAAGCTTTTGTCAAAGAGAGAAAACACTAATAAATGAAACAGTAAATGTAAACTATGAAAATAAATACCATACTCCTTCAGGGTTTAAATATTCACAATAGTTATATCCATATTGTCTCCATTAGGTTAAATCCAATGAATGACCATTTTGCATGCTGTCTAATTTTCTTCCATTCCCAACAAATAAGATTTTGTTTAAAGTGCATGTACTCTTCCTGTACAGATGCAGCAATTGTTTTTGATCTTTGCTCATGCTAGATGTACTTTAAATTGCTGTTGGTTCCATTGGCAAGTTCAAAATTGTCACTGGCTGAGAAATTTACACAAGTAACCACTTGGCATTTCATTTCATTATATGGTATGATATTCATAATACCCATGGGTAGCCTCATTTCCCTATTGGTAGCCTCGCTAATCTGATCTGGTCTGCCAAATCTTGACCTCAAACAGGTGTTAGCTTGGAATGACTGAATACAGCTGTAGGATATTTAATTAGCATGTAAATACCATAAATACCACTACAAAGCCATGTGATTCTTTTAATAATGGAAGTGGCAACAAAAACTAGAAGGAATTTCTTACCTAGTGGTATTAATTGATAATGGAATATGGTACTGCATTTGTACTGAGTAAGATTAGTTATCAGGTAAGTGAATACCGATTTATAATCATGAAGACATCTGTCTGTCTGTCTCTAAATGGGGCATATGTTTTATTTGATCATTAGGTGCAAGAAGAAAATTGTGATGGAATATGTCTTTGTCATGGTTATTCATCTTCTAACTTGTAAATTGTAACGCACATATATGTATCCGGTAATCAAATTTCAAAAACGTATATTACAAACAATGTACATTACTGGTGCATGCTGCTTTAGCGCAATTATATCTGATCTATGTTAATTTTTAATACTGACGATCATGTAATTGTTTAAAATACTCAGTGTGGGATCCTATATTATTTCATACACGATCTCTTCCCCAAAATGAAATATTTTTTACACATTATTTTTCATACTCTTGGAAAATTATTTTCCATACAAAAAATACAATAAAGCAATTCGGGTGACATAATCCATATATAAGTCGATTCAGAGTATAAGACGAAGCTATGATTTTCTGGTCAAAAAGTATCGTTTTATAGGCCGACAAATACGGTAACTTGACAGCTGACCAAGAACAGCATTCTTGTTATCTTTTGAAGTAGCAATCTCAAAATTAAAAGTACAAGGCCAACTCAATGCAACAATATAAGAAGAAATGTTAGTGTTGTCCAGCTGGAAATGGAGATGGCAATTTAACCTGTGGTGGAATTAAAATGATTATAATGATCAGGATGAAGCACACAAACCTATTTAAACCATCTCCCAAACTTTATATCATGTTGATTTTACATATTTTACTCAAGTCTGTTCAAAATTCTTTCCAAAGGCACAACTAATTTGCCGAGTCTAAGGATGATAATCAAAGTCATCTAAGATTTTGATGATATAAACCCATTTACCAAGTTTTAAAGAAAATGTACAAGAAGTACTGTTTCTAATGAGGTAACAAACTCATGAATTAACAAAGCTCACTGTATGAACGGACCTCTCTTACTACTGAAAATGTCTAAGACAATGATAATATAAGCTGATTTGGCAAAATCTGATTCAGATCATTATGGAATTTATCCATAATCATGATGACAAAAGCATATACATTCCAAGTCAGCAATACATCCCTTCAAAGTGGTAACTCAACCAATCAGATACATGATCAACTCATAGTATGTATGTATGCATATTGCTCATAATGTAACTTGTCTATGGGCTTCATGATATAAGCATATATATTCAAAATCTGAACAAAATCAAATCAGAAATGAAAGCCTTCAGAGCTGTGACAAGTTCAGCCAATCTGCTGCAAAATCACCTCATTAATATGAACTGATCCTGTCTTTTAAGGAACTCTTCCAAAATCTTGATAAAATACATATATATTTCCAGTTTGATCAGATTCATGCAGAAATATGGCCTCCTGAGTGGTAACAATCAATTGCTGACAACAGCTGTAGGGTCTTACTCTACAAGGTCACGTAGGCTCACAGCCTGTTAAGCTAAAACTTTAATAATGAATAAAATATGCAAATTTTTAAGCATGTGCACCATAAATAAACACATGCTTGTGAAAAAAATCTCAAGTTCTTGTGTACAATTTAATCAGAAATAAGTTCAATGAATATGTTTTAAATGGAAAAATGAAATTTTACACTTGTTGCATATATATTCTAAGCATGTGAAAACAAGCCATCTGAACAGCTTAAAATAATAAATCTATATTGGGGCTGGAAAAATCCAAAATGCACCACATTGACACAAGTTAACATTTTGCTTTGCAAGTAAACAGATTTTTGTCATCTGCCCAGAATTTAGAACAAATAAGAAAAATAAATACTCTCTTTTTGAAAATTTTAAGGATATCAAAACTCTGGTATGAAGGGAATATTTTTCATTTTTTCCAGCCCAGTATACTCATATTTTAAGCATTCTGCAACGACAATTTCAGTATGTTTAAAATCAACAGTGGATAATAATGTATGCACAAGTTTGAACACTTCTAATACTATTAGAAAACTCAGTCAATTGGCAGCGAAATCAAAACAAAAATCAGAATCTACACTATGCAAGCATCCAAAGGCGATGACATAGCCTTATCTTCCCAAAAAATAACTGCAAATTCACGAATCCTTAAATTTTTTTTAAGTAACAAGAAGGCCAGGGCTTGTATGCCCAACCCACAATCAAATCAATGCTGTGAGATGTGTAACCTTGACCCTAAGGTCAATGAGTTGACTGAGCATGGCATAAAAATTCTTTGATTCATCCAAAGTATTAAGAAAATCCATCAAGGTGTTTAGGAATTGTAAGCGAATGAAAAAAAAAAAAATGAAATTAAACTAAATGCCAATTCTCTGACTGTAACCTACACCCCAAGGTCCAAAGCACATATTCCTGCAGAATGAATGTGATTCATTCTTGTATGAAGAAAATCTGCAAAGTCCAGGAATCACAAATTTTATAAAAAATGTAAACCAATACCTTAGCAAAAATTTTCTATTCTGACCTTGACCTCAAGGGGAAAGTATGCTTGCAATTTAGGCATTTTTCAAGCATTTAACTGACTCATTTATTTGCTTTCAACCTATTACTGTTTTTGGTCCTTCCTTCTTTCTTTCCTTCCTCCTGACTGCAGTTTCACTACTTCCATATTTCCATACACAAGCATTTCTATTGTTACATAGGCAGAAAAGTCAGTAGCATACTGGAGATGAGACTGCCATCTTGATAATGAGAAAATACTAAATCCATCGAGTCGCTGATAGCAGCAAATGAAAATTGTGGGAAATTGTCAGCAAAATTATACTGGATATCACTTCCTTTACGGCACTAACAAAATCATCAGTAGTATAGACATCACCAATAATATAATTTATCACAAGAAATAAACTGATGCAGGGGGTAAAATCAGATTCTTTGATCCACAGGCACAAACCAGCAAATCTGAAATAAAAAAAACAAACAAAGCAATGTTATTGATACACAGATCCTGATCTTAAGGCAGTAATCAAAATGACCTTTCATTGCTGGTAGCAAGTAGCTGTAACTGGAACTACCACTAAACATGCTCTCAGCAGATACCAATCCATACACCAGGCAAGGAAAACTGGAATGATATGTCTTGAGATCATAATGCAAGTTCCTTTTGATTTGCTGACATCTCGACCTCAAAAATAATTTTTTTTAATTATTGTTCAGGCCAGATACCCTTTGATTTATTTTATATACTTGCATGTAAGTAGAGTCCAAATTCAAACTACACCCTTGATCTGCCATTGCATAATGCACAGGCAGAACAGGGTCTATGTTGTTTATTCAAATGACTACTTCTCACAAACTGCAAAGAGCTTGATTTGCCAGCACATTATGTGTCAGCAGATCTGGGTCTGTGCAGTTTGCAGTTGGACTTCATCAGCAAGCATTCATGTTAAGTTTCTTGTTTCTCTTTCCACAGGTAAAGACTCCAAACCTTTTCGCTATTCCCAATTTGAACACAACCTTCTTACCTATTCCGAATTTGAACACAACCTTCTTACCATTCCCAATTTGAACAAAACCTTCTTACCTTTCCCTATGTTGAACATGAGGTTTTCAAACCATCCAGCAAGGCTTGAACATTCCATGCTTAATATGAAGGCATGGTGTTACACTTCGGGAAACTACACAAAATTATATTAATGAGTGGAATACATCACAAATAAATTGACAATTTACATTCTGTCCATCTCTTTGTAATAAAATCCATAGAAAACCATAATGCTTGATATCTAGAGTTTCCAATATTTCCCCATGATTTATCAAATTTTGTTACGTCATGCCTATAAGATGACCCTTGCTTTGCATGAATTGACTTTTCCTTAAAAAAACAAAAAACACTGACTTGTAAGCAAGAAGAGACAGTAGTTTGAATCCTACAATTAGATCAGTACAGGTTGGTCACCATAGTGTAGCCCTCAGCAAGACCTATAATAACCTTTTTGTGTTGATATGCCATAAAATACAAAAGTGATCCATGGTCAGCATGCTGGATTTTACAACCAAAGAGATGCAGATTCATATCCTGCTGATGCATCAGTCAAGGTCAGTAACAGTGGTATGTCCTTGGAAAAAGTACTTTACTTCAACTGCCTCAACAATGGATTCTACGTGTATGGTACTGTACTATAAAGCACCAAACCAAACCAAACCATTAATCGAACTCCAAAACTTCAATACAATTGTTTGGGCAGGACACCTAGCTCTTGTGGGAAACTGACAATCTTGGTAACAAATTCACTATTTTCTGGTCTAGAAAGAGTTACCCTAACCAAGTTGTAGACACCCAATACCTGGTATCTATGACTGTGCTTTCTAGACCCACTCTGATCAAACTGAATATTCTCTTTTGTATATTTTACATGCTAATTAGTACTGAAATTAGCAAGTAAATGTTATTTAAATATAGAAAATCAATATTTTTTAGAAATTTGTGATTTTCGGTCATATCTTTTTTGCTGACATTATGGAAACAGTAATTTATTTTTTGCGTAGCATCATTTCTAATGTCTGAAGTTTGCTCTAATAATCCTCTTCCTTGGTGAAACCTTGATAACAATAAACTGAGCCAGTTCAAAAATGGCATATTCTTGTGAATACACCTCTCCCTTGATAACTCACGCACATCGGAATCCAAAAACATAGACCGCACTATAAGTGAGGGCGTGAGTTACCGAGGGCCTTCTCAAAAATCCACTAGACAAAAGACATCCAGAGAACCATGGGGTTGGGGTTGGGGGAACAGGGCTGTTTAATGACTGAATCCTCGTTTTATAATTGCGTCGAGAATAACTGTCAATAAAGCACTTTTTCTGATGAAGCTGTTCGTTATTCTGTATAAATCAAATTTATTTTCAAAATGTCTAACATCTGAAAGATTGATAACATGATTCCAACTGGTTTCAACAACTAACATGGTACACGAAAACATCTGTGTATTACGTTACCTCTTTTTGTTTTTGATCAGTCTGGTTCCTGGAGTGATGTTGTATAGTTTTCCCGAAACAAAGAATCTACGAAGCAGGGAACCAGACTAACTGTTGATACACTACCAAACAAGATTCCTTTTTATAAAAAAAAAAACAACATTTCGTGAGACAATCATCTGTCAAAACTCAATTTTTGAATAGTTCAATTAATAAAATATTGATGCCGTGATTTCATTGTAAGTAACAGTGAAACTTCCTATCATCCTTGAGAATATCTCTACGTGTGAATTCATGAATTCTCTGAAACTCGTTTTCTCCACAATGGTCAATATCTGTGAAACAAAGCTCTTTATTTTACGATGTACTCATTTCACTTGGTTGCCTTGCAAACTTTAATCACAGTTATGATTGAGCAGGGTAATTTAAGGTAGTTTAATTAATTACGTACACAATAACATTTATAACAGTGTTAGACTGATCAACTGAAATGAGTAACTTGACATACAACCAGAGATGCTGTTCTTAAGCATGTAGGATTTGTATGCCTTTTAACGTTTTTGTTTATTCCAACTCCTTTATTTGATTCAAAAGATGTAATTAACATGAGAATAGAAAAGGAGGCCCGCTTTTTTTTTAATGCAACAATACAACAAATGTTTCTGCTAGTTCGATATCAAAACACGGTCGGCACTTAATTAGGTTCTCAGAGAAACACTCGCGTACATAGCTGTTACGGTAGATTGACACATTTTACGTTTAATTACAAGATGACACATTGCATTTATGATGATTACACTTAAAAGGAACTAAAAGATAGAACTAGAACACAAATTTCAATTGATACAAAAATTATTTAATTGGTATTTATTTATCAAAGAACTGCCTCCACTAGGCGCGACATTTTCATCACTCAAAACTTCCTTGAGTATTGTTAATTACGGTGTACTAAGAATGGCATTTGCAATGAAAATGTAAAAAAAAATTATGACTTCTTTTTGAAGATGATATTTCATAATGTTGATTAAAATTTCCAGGTCCTATCTACCGTTTTCAATGATAAAACGAGCTATATATCAGTTTCCGTTACCAATTTTATTCATGATTTTCTTCAAGCTGAACAAATAGGAATAAATTTTTTGGCTTTTTCTGGTTTAAAAAATGGGATCCATGCCTGACACTGCGTTATAAGCGGGTTCGCGAGTTAACAGGGCGCAAGTTATCGAGGGAGTGGTGTATTATCCAAATCTTTAAACTGTACTATTCAAAATTTCAAATGATTTCATGTTGCAACCATGGGATGCAGAACACGTTTACAATGGCAAACACACTGTTACATACAACTGTTGAGTATAGGTTTAATTGTGCTGCTGCTTTAATCCTGCGAATAAAGTAATGATTTGCTTCATACTTATTTTCAAGATTCATTCTCTCAGCCGTATAAGTGATAGTTATACGTACAGTCTTTATTTTGGCAGTAATGGGTATCTTAATTGGATTTGTCATGAAATGTATCAAAAGGCATCATTTTGCAGTAAAAGGGTTAGTGTCAATAGGCATCAATATGCAGTAAAGGGAATGATGTCAAAAGGTATCATTCAACAGTAAAGGGGTTGGTGTCAAACAGTGTCATTATGCAGTGAAGGGGTTGGTGTCAAAAGGGGTCATCATGTAGCAAAGGGTTATGGAACTCACTGATTACTGGCACATAAACACATAAAAGAATCAACAAAGTTGAAACAAAGAGAGTTAAGTGAAACTTCTGAGACACACACCATTGACAGCTAATCCAAGCTGGTCTTGACACAATTCATACACACAGCCTCCTTATTTAGAACTTGGTACTGTAACCACTAAGCCACAACAGCTTCCTGCCAACAAGCAAAACGCATGACATTTGTCATTCCAGTCAACCGATCTATCAATGGGCATCAGAATGTGCTGGAGTTGTAGGGTCATCAAAACTGTGTGGTGTGGTCATGACTGGTTATTTTGATGTCACTTCATGTCCACCTGTAAATGTTCCATTCATACATACTCAACACAGCTGGCAAACTCTGAACATTAAACAATCTACCTGTAGTATTTAAAAATCTTTTTATATCGGTCAGTAGTCAAATATACTCTGCTAAAATGTACAACTAATGTATTTGGCTACATGAAAAATGTTATCCACGATCTTCCTCTAAGCCAAATACTGTTAAACAGCACTGATTTACCTGAAACTCTGGGTCATTAGGAATACAGTGGAATTAATAAATCGGGAAGGAATTCTGCTTTTTCCGTATGATAAAGGTCTAAGACATGCAAGAACTAAATATCAGTCTCTGTTTTCTTTTAACAGGGGATGTCCTGATAATATTCACAAGTGTTTATGCAAAATATGTTGGTTGGCTTTTACTGGCATTTTCAACACATTATTGGGTATATCATGACATGCAAATGAAAAATACAGTAAGTACCTTTCCCAAAGATACACTGAGGCAGCTGATCCAGGCTGAACTGGACAAACCAGAACCCCTGCTTAAGAAGTTGTGTGCTCTAGCAAAACAAACCTAATGTAATCATCTTTTAATACACATAAATCCCTTCAGCATCCAGCTGCTTCGTTCACTATTGAAAGTTGGATATTAAGTAAATAAATGTATAATGAAACTTTAAACACTATTAAGACCCAAAAAGGTGCCCTGAATACAGGTCTGAGCAGTATTTGAAAACTTTAGTGGGACCAAAAAATGTGTCCAATCAGCAAAGGAATTGGATTACAGAAAGGCCAGTTTGGGAAAATTTCACTACATGTCCCATAACAAATTTTACCTTTAGACTTCTTTATTACAATGAGAAAGAACTTGATTTCCATTAATTAACACTTGCATGTATGCCCAACTGCCATAAAGGCATCAAAATTCAATCTGTCATCTACATATGCATGCAATCATGCCTACCAAATCTTACTTGCAAGCCTCTAGTGGTGTTTTTGTAAGCCTCTAGTGTTTGTTTTGCTTAACTGTACTGAAATGGCTTTGTAAATTTTTTTTTGAAAATGTTGAAGTCTAAGGAAAAAAGTGAACAAAACAACAAACTAGTCCAAGGGAGACAGATAACCCCGACTCCTCTTTGTTGAATGAAAATCACATGTCAAGTAAAACAAAATGATTTGATCAATATGATATAGTATCTTACAGCCCTGAAACCAGTAATGTTTACAATGCTTCAGTTGAAATAAAAAAAAGTCTCTCAAAATGACTTACACTCCACTATCTGAACAAGAATATTCAGAAATTCAAGATAAGACCTGATTATCTTATTTTTAACTGCTGAGTGTTAAATCTATCATGGCTGTTCTTAAGTGGCAAGATTTTCAAATTAGCCATTGTGGTAGTCATATTGGATATACCGGTACATATAAGTCTGACACCATTTTCATTTAGGTCAATTAGATACCATTAGAAAACTTTTGTTGAAAAACTCATGTTGATATGGCCATCCATTTATGAGAGTTAGTGATAAAGTTTTCAACATGTTCTGTGTGGCAGCCATATCTGTTCATCAATATGATTTTATATTTAAGAGGAGTAGCAATAACATGATTTTCAAAATGGCTGACAATGCAGCCATACTGGCTATCAGTTTGGAATCATTTTCATTTAAAAGCAACCAGACATTAGAGGACTTTTGGTGAAAACCTGAAGCTGATGTGTCTTTCCATCTATGTACAGAGTGCAAAGATTTTGAAGATGACACATGTTGTAGCCATATTAGATGGCAGATCGGCGCAATTTTTATTTAGATCATCTAGACACCATAAGAAATCTTCTAAGGAAAACTGCATGCTGATATGACTTTCCATTCAGTGGCAATAGCAACATTTTCAAGCTGGCAAACTGGATGTCAGATCTGCACCATTTTCATTTATTGGCTATCATACATGTATCAGGTCTTTTAATGTAAACACCTTATTAATATGCCAGTCCATTATGGAGGAATGGCAACAAGATTTGTGTTGTCCATACTGGATGTCCATGCAAAACCATTTCATTTAGGACAAACTAGACATCATACAAAGTCTTCTGATGCAAGCCCCCATGTCCATATAGCTTCCCATTCAGGAGAAGCAATGTCAAGACTTTCAATATGGTTGCCACACCAGCCATACTGGACAGCAGACCAGAACCATATTCATACAGACCATACCTCAAATGTATCCAGGAAGCTGCCATTCAGACCACCGTGGCTATTAAAAAAAAACAAGGACTGAGAATCTGCGAATGAATTGAAATTTTTTTTCATCATACCTCAAATATATGCCAAGAGCTGCCATTGGGACCATCTTGGTTATTTGCAAAATAAGAACCAACTGAGAAGCTGAGAATCAATCAAACTTCTTCCATTCACAACTTCTCAGTCAATCCAATCAAACAAATAGCCAAGGTGGTCCAAATAGATTACATATTCTTTTTTGCAAAGAAATTTCCTGTACAAACAATTTACGATTTTGTTTTGTAAATTATTGTGCTGACATACATCTATGGCATATTTTTGTCTTGCAGAAATGGCTGAGGTAATATGTATACATTTTCATTAGGATCAACTAGACATCATAATACAGTCTTTTAGTAAAAATGTTCATATGACCATTCACAACATTATTTTCAAGAAGGCTCTTGTGGCAGCCTTATTAGAGATCTGAGCAGCAACACTTTCATTTTGAACCAACTAGACCTTGGGGTGAATGTGTATGTAGTTTCATGGCAAGCCTTCAAGTACCTCAAGAGGAATAGCAATAACAAACTTGTGCCAACAGAGAGACGGATGTCGGACAATGAACATTCCACTAGGTCTCCTTTGATATTGCCAAAATCTGTTTCCATTATATATAATTCCTGACACCATGCCACCACCCAGCAGCAGAATGCAATGACAGGCTTAGTACTAAGAAGTATGTGATGATAATATTCTGAATATAAAGGGAATTCGTAATTGGGTGAGGCATTACTGAACTACAAGTGCTGGAAAAATGTTAGATAAAATGTTGAACCAAAATGTGACCCTATTACAATTCTTGACCCCATTGCTCCACCAAGTGCAGAAGATAGGAAAAGGAGTGGTACTGAGAGAGAGAGCATGTGATGATGTTAACATTCCAAATATGAATTAAACTTAGTCAGGGGTTATGAAAATATTCAAAAGTGAGAGAAAAAAAACCTCTGCAATGAGTCCCCAATATAATATTTGTCATCATGGACCCATTGAAGGGCAGAACGCTGAGGCAGGAGTGGTACTGGCAGAACCCTGGTGCAGGAGTGTTACTGGCAGAACAGATGTACATGATATTATATTTCAAATACTAAGCGAATCCATGGTTTATAAAGATAAATCTCACTGGAAAATTCAAGCATTTTCAAGGTCAAAAATTTCATATTCAAGCACCATAAGAACTGCATTGAAGCACAGAGGGAGAAGATTACAGGGTGTCTAGTCCACAAAATTTCATCAGATTTAAATATTTTATTCAAAGACAGATATATTTTTTGCTGTGGGTTATGGGTGTAGTGGTAGGGGTGCAGTCATCAACATCAGTTTGGAAGTTAGCACTCTTATTTAGTTTCTGACTCCTACAGTATTTCATATTCATCCCAAAAAGGTTATAAATTCATTCCTAATGTTACTATTTCTTTCTTTCTGTACTTTTCACTCTTATCATGGTACAACATCCCATTCACTCACTGCTCAAATGTCAATTTATTTTTCACAAGCATAACATTACATGTAGCTTTTTGTTCATCGCTTGGGCACCCTTACCTATAAGTGACACTTCTGGCCATCACACGTAAACATCCAGTTCCCATTGCAGAGCACTTGACCAACTTTATTTATTCCATTGTGGACCAGTCATCACTATCCATTCATTTAACATCATGATGGGACTACAATCCATAACAAAGCTGAGCACTATGTACACACAACTGACTTAACAGAAATCTTACTCAAAATGCAAATGACCCACTTGGAAGTTCAATTCCAACCAAATTTGCTTGTTTGTAAATTCAGACACATTTAAACCATTAGTGAGCATTTTCAGCACGTTCTGCAGTTAACATCAAATTAAAGCACAAAGATAACCACCTATTTCAAGCATTAGTCAAGCCTGTGCAAACCTTGGAATCAGGTAATGGACTAATCAGCAACAAGTACTGAAAAAAACTTTAACAAAATGCTGTCCACAATGACCCAAACACATCACCCCAACACACAGAATCAAAGTACTACACATGTAGATGTTGGAGACTCAAACAAATGTACCCATGTTGGGGTCATAAAAGATCAGGCTGAAGACTCGAGAAAATACTGGCAATTTCACAGTTATGGACAAGGAAAGACACAATTTATGGCAAATCCAATAATTTGACTTAAATAACAGAGGGGTACCTGTTAAATTTATGTACCAAACCAACAGAGACATCTCACATTTTGATCACCTGATACTATTTGACAGGTCCAATCACTACAATTTGTTCTTTAGAACCTAAAATAGAACATGTGTTAGGAAACCAAAAAAGGTTAGAAAATGGAAATTCTGGGGTCATGACTCTGGAAATGATGCCATGGAATGCTTTGTGTTGGGAAACCAAAGTTAGAAGATTGAAATTCTGGGGCCATGACTATGGAAATGATGCCATGGAATGCTTGAAATTCAACTCCTTCAAGGTTTCATTAATACAAGCAAAATCCCATGTAAAGGTATTAAGCTTATCTGCTAGGGCCACAACTGTCCAAAGTGGAGTCGACAAAACAGAACCTTGAATATATGACACATGTATATCAATCTGTTCAGGAGGAGAGGCTACAAGAAGATTGTCAATAAGGCCATCATAGAGGTTTTCTGGATGTCAGATCAGCACCATTTTTCATTTTGAACCAACTTGAAAACAAAAGAATCTTCAAGTGAAAACCCCATGTTGATATGACTTTCTACTCAAGAATAGCAAGAACAAATTTTCAAAATGGCAGCCATATTAAATGTCATATAAGTATCATTTTTATTTAGGACCAACCAGACATCTTAGGAAGTCTTCTAGTTAAAACCCCATATCAATCTGATCATCCATCCAGGAGAAATGGCAAGAAGATTTTCAAGATGGCAACCATCAGCTATGTTTGAGGTCAGATCAGCACCATTTACATTTAGCACCAACTGGATATCGTAAGTCGTCTGTTAAAACAAGATGTCAGTATGTCTTCTATTGTAATGGAAAAACAGAAAATGATTTCAAGATGGTGATGCACAGTAGTCTGTCAGATTGGCACCAATTCCTTTAGGAGGAACTAGATATTTTAAGAAGTCTTTTGGAGAAAACCAAATGCTGATTTGCCCATACAAGTAGGAGGTGTCGCAATAATAAGATTTTCAAGTTGCTGTCACTGTGGCCATATCTGATGTCAAAACCGCACTGTTTACCTTTGGTAGGAACTAGAAATCTTATTAGAAGTGTTTTGGTAAAAACCCAATGTCTATATAACTTTCAGTTTAGAAGCAACAACACAATGTTCAAGATGGCTGTTATTGTGGCCATATTAGATGTCAAATATGCACCATTTTCATTTGAATTAAACTATACATCATGAGAAGTCTTTTGGTGGCCCCCCCCCCCCCATGTCAATATGCCCATCTGTGCCATTGCTACAATAGTGATAACAAGATTATCAAATGGCTGCTGATGTATGTTAGATTGGCACCATATTCATCTGGGACAAATTATATATGAGGCCCCATGTTACAAAGTGGTCTAAAGTGCTCGCCTTTACTGATCACTGCCATCTCACCTCTCTCTCCGCATGGGTTCCAGTCACAGGCTTGACCAATGTGGGTATGTGAGAAAGCACCTGTAGCTTCCCATGGTTTGGTGGTTCTTATGTTGTTCTTCCTCAAAAAGTTATATTGGCCGCCTACAATGTGCTGAAAAACAGCGTTCAGCCCATTAAAAAAAACAACCAACTATTTGCATATCATTCATACTGATCCAGAGAGTTGTTTATTAAGTACATTTCATGGAGTTTTCAAGAAGTATTTTTTTCTTAATATCTCCATGTTACATAAATGGGTACACAAAAGTAGAATGCACCGCTATAGTAAATGGACACTACTCCATCTGGTAACAACCTATCTCAAGTCATTTGCTCCACCTCATATGGGAAAGGTGGAATTACTTTAATAACAAAAATAATGAACTGAAAGTGATACATTTTATTCAATTTTTTTATTCACCCAAAACTATCAATGATTTTTTCCAAACATTTCAACAAGTTTTCAAGACAACTCAAATTCAATGATTTTTCAACACTGTATGAACCATACAACTAGACATCATACAAAGCCTTTGGTGAAAACCCCATGTCAATATGTAAATCCATGTACGAGTAGCAATACTAGATTTTCAAGGGCACAAAGTGGCCTGTTGACAATTAGATCAGCACCATTTTCATTTCAGACCAAGTCTTCAAGTCAAGACCCATGCCGATAAAATCATCCATTCAGAAGGAGCAGCAAACACAATATTTTCAAGATGGCTTCTGTGGTAACCACACTGACATCCAAATTGAAACAGTTTCGTTCATACTAACTAGAACTAGGAATGAACGTGTGTGTAAGTTTCACGACAATCCTCCAAGAAGCTCTGGATGAGTAGCAACATCAAACCTGTTCTAACGAACCAAAAGAAGATGGATAACAGACAACAGGCCATCCTCTTAAGTTCTTCTGGTCAATGACCTAAGTGCTAGCAAGCTGTATGAACTCAACAGGCCCCATATTCAGTGGCACAAGTTCAATATTCAAGCCTAGGCATAAGATACTCAAACAAAGAAATGTCAATCAGAGAGCTGTGTTCTGGAGTCCAAACTTAAAATTCTGTTAGTGATATCGAAGCCAGGAGAATGAAATTAAACAATTGTTTTTCATACATTTGCTGAAAATTTTCAACATGAAGCATGTAATGTAACTGTACAAGAAATTTTGAAACATAATTTGATTGACAACACTATTGTTCATGAGCTCTCCTGTCATATTAGCCATATAAAATTCTAGATAAGATTTTGATTACCAATGAGGTACAGGAGGGTGTTTATCTTAATATGCACTGCATTCCATGAAAGCTTGCCACAGTGCACAGTGACTTGATGATCTTACATTAATAACTTAGAAGTAACATCACCATGCAATAGATGCTCTATTCCAGCTTGTCGCTGTGGGAATATGGAGTTGTAATCCGTCACTTGGGGGTTAGTGGAGTATGTATTAGAAAACCGTATTCAATACCAATAATTTACCCTGATTTAACTTTAGTTATTTAATGCAACCACTGTGGAAATCAATGACTCGGTTGAACACTTGCTCCTACTTTATGAAGAAATTCAATGCTAAAACAGCCTGGCTAAAATGTTTTATAACAAGGATGAAATCTGCATTTCTCTTTCAAATATTCTCATAATAGATGCCATAAATCTGTCAAGTTTAAAATTTGTTAATAAGATCATCAATATATATAGTCACTGAGATGAAGTTAACTGATCCTTCCAAAGTGAATGCGTTATGGTCCCTTCCTATCACAAATCTGAATGCTGTTATTACCATACCACTCCCTTATTTTAGGATGCCCAAATAACTTAAGAATCCACTTCCATTTTCCTATTTTTCTGTTACAAAAAAGGCCCGAATCATGCTCTTATTTTATTTAACAGGAAAATAATTCCCACTAAAATTTACAAATGAAAGCTCAATATATTTAGGCCAAAATAAAAATATGTGTTTCCTATTGCACAGGTAGGTAGTGTTTTTTTAAAAATTGTAATAAACACTATGTATATTATAATGATTAGCATATATGATGTGCTCAGCACTTCAAGTAATGGGCTAAACTAAATGAATTAGATTCACAAATCAATTTCAGGAATTATTCTGGAATGTTTTTTTTTTAAACCCTGAGGTGGGAAATGTTTGGGTTGGCAACAAAAAAAAGAGATAGTCGGATGACCTGAAACACACATATTTTTTTGTCCTAATCATGTCATCATTGGAAATGACAGTGAGCAGAGATTTGGAATGAATATCATGAAATTCAAGAATTTTAAAAAGAAACAATATTTTGCACGATCTAAACTAAAATATTTTCTCAAAATAAAATAACATAATATACAACAAATTTCTAATCAATGAAAAATATTGTTGGTAAATGCCTACTGGGGACAACACTAAAAACTAAATAACTATTAAAAAGTATTGACAAGTGAAATTAATTTTATCTTCTAATTCATTTTCAATATAATCATCATAAATGTTATATGCACTCTTTAAGTCAAAAAATTCAGTGAGTCAAATGACTGCCACAGGGATGGATCCCCACAAAAACTTCCACAAGACCCTAATTACATATTAGTTTTCAATGGCTAAACAGGATTCAATTTGACAAATGTTCTGAACCTAATGGTCCTCTGACATGACGACTCAATTTAATCAACTGATTGTCTTCAGCAAATTACAACTGTCAAAATCACAGTTACATCTGGGTGTAGATGTAGCCTAATTTCTTCTTAAAATCATATCACAGCAGACAAACTAGATATGCCATTTAAGCAGTATCTCAGTATATAGTACAGATCATGCTAATACATGTACCTTTGGTACATTGCCAATTTGCTGGTTTTTGTGGTACATGTATTTCTATAAATAGTATACAACTATAATTTCTACTGGGACCTTAATTTGCTTCATTTGAATTTTTTTCATCTCTTTCAATGAGTGTGTGTGTGTGTGTGATTTGAATTTTCAACATAGCATAACAATTTTTCAGTCATATCACCATGTCTGCAGTGTGACAGCTTATAGTGATATCTAGCACTGAGGCATCATGCCACAGACATGTAGCATGATGTCCTACCCAGTCACATTATCCTGACACCAGACCAATCAGTCCTGCACTAACCTCTTAATGCTGAGAGCCAAGCAGGCAGCTGCTAGTACCATTTTATAAGTCTTTGGTATGACTCAGCTTTGGTTCAAACCCGTGGCCTCCAGCATCCGAGGCAGAAGCTCTAACCACATAGGCCACCGGAGTGGTTTGGTACTAGATGCCAATGTGGCCTGAATTAAGAAGATGCAAGATAAACATGCTCTGGTGGCAATATTGGTAATCAAATCTGCACCATTTTTACTTAAGACCAACTAGACATCGTAAGAAGTCTTCTGGTGAAAATACTATGTCAATAGTAGTAATAACATGATTTTCATGATGGCTGCTATGGCAGAATGACTGGACATCAGATTAGCCCCATTTTCATTTCAAACCAACTATACATCATAACCAGTCTTTTAGTGAAAACCCCATGTTGATATTACCATCCATTCAGGAGAAGAGATAGCAAGATTTTCAAGATAGCCACTGTGGTGGCCACATTGGATATCTTGAGAAGAAGCATTTTCATTTAGAACCAACCATATTATAAATGTTTGTGTAAAGTTTCATGGCAATAATCCATGTGGTTTAGGAGTAGTAGTGATAACAAACTTGCCAGTGTGATAATTTACAGAAGGATGACAGACTGCAGATGGACAACAGACCATTTGACAAGTTCTTCCAGTTCATGACCAGTAGAGCAAAAAAACTGTCATAGAATTGTGTGTACTTAATGCTTAGCTGCCAACCCCGGACTACAAAAATACTGACTGCTTATGCCAAAAATACTGATTTTCAGGAAGAAATACTGATTTTTAAAATTTTACTGAATATATAACTATTTACAACATCTACATCCGTCACTAAAGTAGGTCAGTAAGTTACTTAATTATTTGATGTCAAAGATGCATGTGTTGCACTCTTGCACCTTCTTAGTAAGTCATCAGACACAGGATGTTTATATGAGCCTTTTCCACACCTTGTCTTTTCAATCATTATTGATTCCAATATACCATCTTTCATGTATGATCTGAATTGTGTGCAATTTTTTTTTACTGAACTAAAAATCCTCTCACAATCAGCATTAGAGTGTAGTAAAGAATGAAGTCCTAACATAAAATAACTCAGATGATCGTAAAGAAAGTCTCCACATGAATTCTTCATCTTAGACATCAGAATCCACACTCCATGAACACTATCGCAGGAGAGTATTGTTTCAGTCAGGGAGCTGATCTGGTATGAGGCAAACTGTGCTCTAAGCTTGTCCTGAGCATCATCAGAAGATTCACCATCTTTTTTCAACAGTAACATGGAAAATTTCTTGAGAAAGAACCTGATGTCTGCAAAAGAGACCTCTAACCTTGAGCTAATATTTGCAACTCGGGCATGTGTCAGAACCTCATCCTTTAGGGGGAATTTAATAAAAGGTAATATTTTTATACAACGTATCATCGACCTCCTCCGACTGGAAAGTTGAGTTTATGAAAGCTTTTGGTTGAACAGTGTATCAAAATGATACAGCACAGAAAGAAATGTAGAGAAAAAATACTAATTTCGTGCAAGGGGGGAGAAAAAAAACCCCTGCAAACATTCTGGCAATCAAAAATAAACTTGTCACAATTCACAGTTAAAATAAGAACGTAGAAGGTCTACAACTACCCACCTTTCAGTCTTTTCACAATGTAGTTATGGTTGTCTGTTGCCAGCTCATTAATGATAGCCACTGTTTTCGTTCTAGCACACGAGTAATCCTATGTGATGTTTTTGTCTGGAAAAAGTGTGTGAAATAAATCGCCAGCATCACTAGCAACTGAAAGAGGAAGGTTTCTTTCTATAAGAAATTTAGTGAAAAGAACGTCCAATCTAATTACGTCAAGGTTCTCTCAGGTATGTATAAACTTCGGTTCAGGCTGTGTTGTTGATGATGAAACAGCAAGCTGATGTTTATTAGCTTTTCATGCTGTTTTATGTCATGGGTGCCTCCATGCCCAACAGCGAAATCACAATTGCACAATTTGCAAAATGCTAAGTTTTCTCCTTTACGAGATGGTTTCACAAATTTAAAGATGACGGCATAGTTGTCCCTTCAATTCTGTTTTCTTTTCTTTGCTGGAAAAAATTGTGAATCTTCTGCTTTTCTTTAAGAAAATCATGAAGACAAGATACAATGATAGCAGCAGACGCTCTGCGCAATCCAATATGGCCGCGGATGACGGTTAAAATTTGGTATGGCAGCCTCGATTTTGAATGAACCAATCGCATTTTATACATGCAACACATTTACTTTAAGAATGGAACCGGATCCCGGTCAAAACAGAAACTTGCAAGGAATTTTTTAAAAATTTTTTATTGAAAAAACGGATTTTTAAAAAAAAAAAAAACATACACCCGTATTAAGGTCCAAAATACGGGACAAATACGGAACAGTTGGCAGCTATGCTAATGTATATGTATTATACCTGAATGAAAATTTGATCAGGTTTTGTTACTGCATATAGTGTCACCTGAGACTGGTTTATTTTCGTCTTTTCATCTTTAGTTATTTCAAAACACCAAGTTCAGTTCACCCAAATGCTGCATAAGCAAAGTGCTTGCAGTGAGAAAACTGATTACCGTAAGACCTCTGGCCATGGATTTCACCATTACCAGGGTACTTATAAAGTAAAGTTAGACTCTATTATCACAATGCAAGAAGTATTATCAGTAAGCTATTTTCTATACTGGAGCAATCTTCATCTGTAGGGGTACTGAAACATATGATTGCATTCATTTTCACTATCTGTATTATGTGATAGAATTGTCTGATATATTGGATGTTCCAGTATTTATTCTAAATTTTGCAGATAGTCAGACCAAAGTCACACACTATCAGATAGACTTTAGTCTGTTTGAAGTTAGCAATTTTATAACTGAGCAGACAAACTGAATTCATTCATACGTTGCCATGTATTACAGGATATGAAGATGTTCAAGCTCTTATAATTCAGTGAAATTATTGTTATCAGACACAGATTCATGTATGAACCTGGTTATTATAATAATAATCTTGTACAGTAGTTCTGATGAAATGATTTATATGTAATGAAGCAACTTCACCTACTACACACATGGATAACGTAAATTCATCGCATTTGTACTTGACCATATCTTATGTGCCACATGGTTCTAGTCATTATATCTTCAGCTGATTTTGGATGGGGAGTTCTAGAACTCTGGGGTTTTGTGTGACCTGTCAGGGTTGGTGCTGGCTTTAAAAAAGCTGTTGCCCAAAAAATCGGCAACCTCAATATTTTGTTGCCAATTTTCAAAACATATTGCCATTTTCAAAATAAAGTACTATCAATTTATCTCAACATACGTGGGACCAAGGTAATATTGTTGACATAAGCAGATGTTTACGGGAGGGGGGATTGCGGTGGGCTGAAAATAAATTGAAATTTCGCATACAAGTGAAATTTTTAAGAGATGACCTGTTGTCAGTGACTAGGATTTACACAGAGAAAAAAAATGGATATTTTGATTAAATGAAGACAGCTAGTCTGAAATACACTTGTATATTGACAACTTATGTTTATGTAATATGCTCCACAATGTGTTAAATAATATACATGCATATGAAAAAATCCATGAATTCGAGGATTAAATCATGTAAGATAATTCATGTATCAGTCAAATCCCTTTAGAAAACACAACTAAAATGTATTTATAAAAAACAGAAGTCCTCGTTTGATCTATATACCATCGTCCATAAACACGTTTCGGGAAATAATTCCCTGTTGTTTATTATCATAGTGGCACATGGCTGTACAGTTGTTTATATGCTACATGTACATGTACTTAAACTGGCCTAGATTTTGGTCAGCCAAAGAACAACTACCATGATGCAGAGGCTGCCAAGGGGATGAGGCCATTCATAGTGAAATTACAGCATGTGAACAAATTAAAAAGTTAATTTTCTTGAGAGATATCCCACCTTCATTTAACATGACCAGATATCTATTGTTCAAAATACTGGAACCTTAATTTGGGTTGCATGCCGCCATTGGTAGCGATCGTAAGCATGAATTTTTTTGTTTTAACAGGAAACTTTCACGGCACAATAAATATGTTCCAATCACCATGAAAAATGAAACCATGCTTTTATTTAAGTTTGTTGCTGACTTCCTTTGATCAAAGGTCTTCGGCTTCCTTTAATGAAGGTTCATGTGTTATTGAAGGTGCCACTAATGGCCCTCTTTGAAGGACCAAATAAATGCCAGTTTGTTATTGCTCTGGCAACATCAAATAATTGAAAGCATTGACAGAGACAATTTTTGTGTTTCATTTGCTCAGAATATATACAGAACAAACGATGCTTCAAAGGTAATCAGTTTTCTTTGAAGTTTCAGCAAAACTATTTTTTTTGGTATATTTTTCAAAAATAAAAAAACTGCCCTTGTCTGGTAGATTGGTTCCCGCCTTCAGAGGTGGTCGATTGAAACTAGTCAGGTACCTATTACAACACCGAGTACTAAGGCTAGATATCAGTATAAGTGGATTATGATATAACAATGCCGTGTTGGGTTGGTTTGTCAATATGAACAAAGTAATTGTGTATGTAACAACAGATTCCAGTGCAATTTTATACCCAAGTTTGCGGCCTCCTGTCATGGTGCCTTTGAATTTCTCACCTCCAAACCCAAGACTATATACAATTTTTAACAGCCAAAAATGTTGTTGCCAAAAAAAATCGCCAAATGGTATATTTTGTCATCAATAAGGAAAAACAAATTGCAATGTGCGACATTTGTGAAGCCCAGCGTAATCAATGCCTGTACGCTTCTGTCAATGGTGATGCTGGCTCAGAGGATGGTATTGGCTTTCTTGCAACGAGGGACCACAGTTGCAGGACCAACAGGTCTGCAGCAAATAAGGGGGCTCTTGAGGGATCCTTCAGCAGACTTGGAGCAGCAGGCCATGCATGGTATCTCTTTGACCATTTGACAAGAGCTGTAAAAATACTTTGTCGTCATCAACTGGATGTCACAAGTTGTGTAGTTAAGTCAGTATTCAATATCACTATATTAGTGAAATAAATTCTAAATAATCAGTATCACTATTCAAGTGAATATACAGTATATAATACATTTATATCATACTTATGGGTGACAATAGACCAAGAAGTGTATCGTTACATGTAAAATCACTATCTTGACAAATTAAACAGTGGAAAACTGGGTTTGGCTTGTTTGGTTTACAAGTGAGTTTTAATTCATTTGCGTTTGCCTACGATGGATACACATGAATTGATAATGAAAGGGAGACAACTCCAACTTTACTGATGCACAAACTTGTGTGTACCACATTTCAATTTGTATTATATTAAAAGTGTGTTATCAATTTACCAACTTGAATTATTAAAACCTAATATCTATCAGGGGTCAAGCTAGACTTGAATTTTAGGGAGAAGTGACTTCTCCTTTTGGACAGAACAGGGAAAAGTGAGAGCTCAACAGGGAGAAGTGGATGTGAAGCAAGAAATGCAATATATATATATATATATATATATATATATATATGTATATATATTGTGTGTTCTCTTATTGGAATTATGCCCTCTATTTCCCAGTATTCACATTTGCATTGAACATAGGATTTAGGCAATATTTTATTTTCTAGTAGAAATTTTCTTAGTTATTTTGGACATATGACTCTAAAAGAGAATAACAGAAACTGCATTGTAACAAAATTTAACCGAGTAACTACATTACATTATTGTAATTGCAATTTGGTAAAAATGCTTAATCAACTAATTTCTTTTATCTTTTTGTATTTTTTTTATATATATACTTTTTAAAAGTTCACAATAATGACACTTCAAAGATTTATAAACGTGCTTGACACAACCCCTGTACCATGTAGGGCAAAATGCACGTGTCCTCAATTCTTTGTTGCGGATAAAACGTTACCATAACTATTCATACATAACACACTAAAATGCATAAAATTACAGACATGGCTCATTTATAGTCGGTATATGAACTAAACCCTTCTTTCAAACCGAATAAACACAGATGTGAGTGCATCTATTTTTAGAAGGAGGGGTTTTCATAATGTAATCGCTCACTTTATGTAGCTTCTTTACAACAGTCCATGATAGGATTGCAAATTTAGGGTTTATTTATTTGTCTATGTACTTGTATTAATTTTAGGCATTAATTAAATATTATCTGCTTTGCAGCTTTTTTCTGTATTTTCACAAATACGAGTCAAGTCAGAAAACAACTATGACCTTACAATGCTTCTCGTGCATTTCAAAACATATCATTGTCTCATACGTTTCAGACCAATATAATTGCATTTTAAAGTTATATTTTAAATAGCATAATACTTTGGCTTTGCTTTCTATGAACTGTGTATTTTTCTGAATATATCTGCCTGATGATTTACAAAAACAGACAATCTAATAAACTGGTACTTCCCAGACATAGCGATGTTCATCATTCTTTCCGCGTTACTGGTACACTTACAGTTTCAAACTAATTTTATGACAAAATAGTGTACAGGAAGCAGTTAAAATGTCCAGATCACCGATTTTATTCTTAAAACACAAATTGCTATTTACATACTATTGTTAAAGTTTCGAAACACAAGTTTGTATGTTGTTATCATCAGAGGATAACATGTGTAAATCGGGTAGTGATAGGGGCCTAGTTGCCAACTTACTCGGAAAGGGTTAATGGGAAAGGGTTAATGGTCAATCAGCTATCAAAACACATGCCTGTGAATGTGCAAGAGTTTGTTTGTCAGCGTAACTGATATCAAAACTAGGCCTAGCTACTGATGGCTTAAAGAATACCTTTCGCTAGAACACAATACTAGAATAAACCTGGCTAAGGTGAGGGGGCATGTCAACAGGTATGATTAGTCAATGTACCTCTAAAAAAAACAAAAGGCAAAGTCATTTTTGCTTTCCTAACAGAAGAAGGTGAAGTTTACATTTGTTAGGCGACTTAGTTGCCCACTTCGCCTGGTAACGTGACCCCTGATCCATTATGATTAAAATTAATTTATACAAATATTTATTATGGAAATTCTAATTCTAATGTATCTCCACTTCCATCAACTGTTACTTTTCACCATAATTAGGGTCTCTTTCATTATCTTACAACTGTGCTTATGCTGCAATGAATGTTCATGCACCTGCTGCTCATGAGTTATTGAAGGAAATGTATACACCTGTATTATTATTAGATAAGAGGCTGCCTTGGCCAACACCAAAATAGTATATTAGCAAAGTCCCCCTCATATGAGGCAACCTGTTTTATAAGTACAGGTTTTTAATTTGGATGCAGTGACTTTATAAAAGGGGGAGCACTGTATCAGGTTTCAACACTGACAGCTTTCTGTACAAAAGAAATGTCTCTACCTTTTGAACAAAAGGAGTCTTGTTTTATTGTGGAAGAAGCAGTGATGTAATATACAATGTTTTGCAGGTACACAACAAGGCACACACATACATGTATGTGAGGTGTTGAAATGTCATGATCTTTAAGATATTGGTTATCTTGAAAATAAAGGTAATTTATACCTAAAAACAAACAATTTCATTTGAAAAAGCTGTTTATTGACAATAATTCCCAACATGATTATAAAATGAGTATTCCGCCATTAAAATAAACAAAAGATTTAAACATCACTGTAATGGCTTGAGAATCTAATGTCATATGCACATGGATATAAATACCGTAGCAAAATTTCATTTGTCTATGGCAAAGGTTTTCTGCACAATCTTGTTAACAAGCATCTTGGGATATTATGGGCATGGCTAAAATCATGATGCCCCTCAAGCAGTTGGAGCATTCAAAACTCCTGTCTAATTATTTTCTCTCACCATACATCACAAGTACAAATTTCAACGTTATTTTAGTACTGCCAAAGGTACTGCTCACGAGTTCAAACATTTCCTTAATCATACAGATGTTCTAGTAATCATACCATGTATCAAAATATCAATACTATGTATCAAAGCATCCATAGTATTATATCAAAGCATCCATATAATGTATCAAGGAATCCATACCATTATCAAAGCATCCATACCACTTATCAAAGCATCCATACCATGTATCAAGACATCCATATGATGTATCAAAGGATCCATACCACATATCAAAGCTTCCATACCATGTATCGGAGCATCCATACTATGTATCAAAGCATGAGATTATCTTTGTCCATAATCATAACATGAATTATATTTTATAAAGATTCTAAAATCAATGGTGAATTGTCCAAATTCATTGCTGTCTGAAGAACAATGATGAGGCATCACACATTTCAGATTCTCAAAAAATAAACTGGTTAAGGGTAACATTTTAACAATCTGTATATAAAAATTTGCAAATCATGTTCAACTGCTGTTTAATATTTATTTCTATTATTTCTTTTATCTCTTGCATGGTTTATTTGCTGAACATCTTGTCTCTCTGTTGTATTATTGAAATGGACTATACAATCTACATCATATGTACATCTTTCTCCAATGTATATACGCATGCACTGTTAGGGACCCGCTGTGTGGACTGCCTACATGAGTCATTCTTAGAAATAAAGTCTTCGAAGCAACACGCTTGTCTCTTTTTCAATATATAAATCTCACTTGCGATAGTTTAGGACAAGAAACACAACATGATGTCAGAAGTGGAATTGGTGCATTAAGTTGGATTAGTGCATTAACTTGGAGTTGCACATAGAGTAAAAACTGTGTGCATTAGTTAAGATTTGACAAAATCAACCATGGATTTAAGCGGTATTCCGCCACCAGTCATGGACTGGTTGGCTACGAACTTGCCGGAACAGTGGGAAATGTTTAAACTACATATCACATTGATTTTTAATGGACCGCTTAAAGAAAAAACAAAAGCTGAAAAGGTGTCATACCTTTCGTTGTGGGTTGGGGACAAAGGGAGATACGTCTCCCAAACGTGTACTGATATTTCAAATGAAGATGCGAAGAAACTTCAAACATTCTATGCCCGTTTCAAGGCACACGTGCAACCAAAGTTAAACCCCATATTTGCGCGATATCGTTTATTGATTCCTACGTCACACGGCTAAGACTGAAAGCCAGAGACTGCAACTTTCATGATGCCGATGATATGATAAGGGATAGAATTGTATTTGGGACGAACAGTCAGAGAGTCTGAGAGAAAATGATTAATGACGGAGACAAGTTGACATTAGACAAAGCTATCCAGATCATTCAAAACTTTGAATATTGTCAGCAGCAATTGAAATCGATGCCCATTTCAAACGGCTCGCCAAACAAGGATGCAGACGCTGTCGATAAAAGTAAAATCAGAGTGCAGGCACGCGGTGGAAACAAACCCAGGGGATATCACTGGCAACAATTCCAGAAGTCAACGCAGACACATCAAACCCAACATCACAATGGTGCAAGGCCCAATCAGTTCACAACACACAAACCATGTGGGAGTTGTGGAAACAGGAATCACCAGTCGAACAACTCGCAGGGTCCAGCTAGAGGTGTGACTTGCAGACAATGTGGCAAACTTAATCATTTTGCAAAAATGTGCTTATCCAAAACTGTGCATAATATACTGAACAGTGACCAGGGATTTGATTATAACGGGGGTGTTAACAATGCACGGAATACACATAATGACAAGGAATTTTACATAGATATGGTAAGGCATTCATCTCTCTCATCTCCAGACCGTGCATTTGTCCAGTTACATATTGGCCCTTCCCAAACCCCATATAAATTGAAAATAGATACCGGATCACAAGTAAACATTCTTCCACTAGCGCTGTACAAAACACTCAATGTTAAAGACCCTTTAATACCCCCCCGACAGTAAGCTTGTATCATACACAGGGGATTTGATTTCAGTAGTGGGCAAGATAATGCTTTCCTGCTCACACAATGGCAAAACTGTAATAACATACTTTTCCGTTGTAGATAGTCAGGCCGCAGCTCTCATTAGCCTTCAAACTTCACTTGACTTACAATTAGTCCAGCTGACTTACGCAATTGATAATGAGTCTGGCTTAGATACATCAGCTGTTACAAGCACGTACAGTGACCTATTTCAGGGAATAGGTCTGTTTCCCGGTGAGTGCAAGCTGCATCTTAAACCCGATGCAGTACCAGTAGTAAACCCCCCGCGAAGGGTACCAGAAGCATTAAAGACAAAGCTTAAAGAAGAACTCACAAGAATGGAAAAAAGGTGAAACCTAACAAACTCTATGTAAATGATGAATGGATTAAGTATCATTGATAGTTACAGATAGAGAACTGAACTGAAACTGGAGTGTAAATGACATCCCCGGAGTGCCATTTATGTGGAACGGCAGAGGCTATTAACAACTGACGAATACATGACAAGCAGGATGATTATTTAGGGTATAGTAAAAACAAAAAAATGTTAATGGTTATCCAAAATGTGTATGAACAACATTATTAATGCATTAAAAATGTTTTGGACATTACTTACTGTACGAGTAAATTATATTTCTCTCACATTTGGGATATTAACATTAAATTTAAGGTTTTGCACAGCTTTTGTTGTGGAAGTGAATGATGATGAAATTTGTTTGTTTTGAGATGTTTAAATGCAGGTTAAGATCTTAGCATGGCTGTAATCACTAAGGTAAAAATGAAGGTTTCATTTGGTAAAAATGAAGGTTTCATTTGGTAAATAGCTCAAGATGGTGTGGTGGGCTATTTCAACAGAATCTGCCGACCAGTCTCCATCTACTGAACTGTAGATTCATTGAATTAACTCTGAAAAATGAGATGACTGGTTGATGACTTTCAATTAGCAAGTATCAGATACTTGGGGGGGGGGCAGTTGACAATCAAGGTGGTAATTTTGGAACATAGATGACAAACTCTGCAGCATTGGCATGATTGATTTCTGCTGCTTCTAGACGATGACAAATTCATGTGCTAAATAGTGGAATGAAATTTGGTTTCTCAGAGCATAAGGTTTGATATTTGAGTCCGAAGATGACAACATACAGTATGTGGAATTCAATGGTTGGTACTGTCAGCTCTCTTTACTGCTGCTCACTGATGTCTTAATTTAATTCGTTAACCCTGTGTTTCATGTTTACACATCATGAGAGTGTAACCTACTTCTAAGCCCTGTACCATCAAGATTATTTATGACACACCAAAGTGGGTGGTTTAACAGAAAAGTAGACAGATATAACTCTATAATGATACCAAATAATCTGAACTTACTTGCATTACAAAATACAGCATGAAAAACATAATTTTTGAGACCTGATTCTGTTACATGAAAATTTCACCAGCTGTTGGAACTGATTTTGTGTCTGGATTTTAGACGTTTCTGCCTGAGACCTAAATCAGACCAATCTGAACTGCACACAGACAGATAAACCTTTGCAAAAAGAAGGATAAGTTTGTGATCTGGAATAAAATGTGAACAGGAGATGAAAATAATGGGTCCAATAAGCAAAAAATAAAGAAGCCCAATTCTAACCCTTCTGCTCAAGCACAACTGATATAGTCAATCCAAAATGTCTTTAACACAACAAAGCATCTGGCTAAATTTTAATCTCTTGGAAGTGGATGTATTTGGATGTATTCAGAAGTAACCCCAAAAATGCCTCTCGTATTCCCATTTCAGGCAAAAATAACCAAAAATCTTCAAGTTAATCCAAGAGATAATTAGAATAATTAAAGCGCTTACATGATCTGAGTCAACTATTCCAAAGCCTGTTTATTTAGTACGTGTAAAACACTGCTTAGATATTGCTCCAACAATCCTCTTTTTCCATCAACTTTATTGTGTGTGTGTGTTATTTGGATTTTGAACATAGCTTTAACAATCTTCCTGTCATATTACCATGATGTCTGTAGTGTGGCAGTTTATAGCGATGTCTAGCACTGGGGTATCATGCAGCAGACATGTAGCATCATGTCCCACCCAGTCAAATAATACTGATACCAAGTTGATCAGTCCTAACACTAACCTCTTAATGCTGAGCGCCAAGCAATATCAGGACCACATAACCATCTGATCTGAATTTTGGAAATATGTAGTTTGGGTCCAGTGAAAGAGCATGCAACTTGCTCATCTTGCATGCCATAGCTGTAACTATCAAGAAACACATTTTGTATGAAAGTATTCTGGGTAAGGACTGATCCAACCACAGATTCCACTTGGGTAACAGAGTATGTGATTTTAGGTTATTCAAGTCCAACTTCAAGAAGCACTAGACTCTGATCATAGTGTGATCGAAATGTGAGAAAAAAGTTAGCTAACTGTGGGATTGAGGCACTCAAATGGACAAAGTTCTAGCTGTTGCACCAGTCCCTGAAAAGCCACCATTACCCAATGTAAACCTTCAAAGTGGAGGGCATTCTTGCAACTGGGGTGGGGAGCAGTTTCCCTACTTTGCTAGCCAAGTATGATGTCTGTCTTTGATCTCAAGTCCTTATTACAGTACAGTGGTCCCCCTCTTATGTAGTCACCCCTTCTGCACCGGGAGAGAAACCTTATAAAACAGGTGGCCTTTCCAGCGGGGGACTAATTTTTTGTGAGAAGTATATGTAATGTACGTAGTAAGATAGCTACATATTTCAAAGCATTTAATATCTTCAGTTAATATCTTCGTTTAAAAGTAACATTAATTATTAAAAGGTTCTTCTTGTCTTAAGAATAGATTTATTTCAACTAAACATACATTAACAGTTCTTATTCTTGACGTATGCGTGATATGTGAGCGGGAACTCAGCATTGTTGTCATGCACATTGTAAAACCATTAAAAAATGTCATTTAAATATTGGTACATACATAATTCTCTTTTCATTTGCTCCATTTTCCCACTGCTGCTAATTACTCTCTTTATTGGTTACGACGCTGTTTATTCAAGTCTTTTCAACATCAAAAGTTTTATTCCACATAAAATTTTTTGGCAAGTCCCCCTCCCTACCCCCAATGTCGTCGAGTAGAATAACTGACTTTCTTCTTACGTAATATGTCTCCTTTTACGTGATTACATGTTGAAGTTTGATAATGATTTATTCGGATGTTGCTAATTGTACAGTACTGCAATTAAATTATGCAGATGACACTTTTGTAGAGTGGACGAAATGCCTTCTTTATAAAGGAAGTGATACAGGTACTGTCATGTGATTTTTGGTCTTTTTCTGGTACCCTGTTTTGTTCAAGGTTAATTTGTGTGTGTGTTAATCCACAAAATCTAAAATTAGCCTATTCTGACCATGTTATGATCTTAACAATTACGTCTGGTTGTAATCATCAAAGAGAAGAACTAGACAGCTTTGTGAAACCAAAAACTCTATCGCAACATTGCTGAGCCCATTTCCTGTAAATGTCGGCTTTTATAGATAATGATATAATATTAATCTTAGTGTTACATGTACTTTAGCCAACACTTCTTTCAGTAACGGAAACTGACATCGGGAGACAGGTATCGATGGTAGAGATAATCTAATTGCTTACCTTATCATATGAATTAATTACTGGTACTGGACACATTTGAAATAAAAAGTGGCAGCTTGTGAGGGGAACATTTTACATTTTTGTACTAATATGCTGGCCTCTGGTCGCGTTAGAGGGGTGGTCATTCTTGAGGGGTACTTCTGAACACATAAGTGGGTGGCCGCTGGTCAGTGGAGCTGTTCAAGAGGGGGACCACTGTACTGCGGACTATCCTGATTCTAATCATGATGCACAAATACTGCAATCAGAGTTTGACAGACATTTCATACATGCAAAGCAGGTTCCATGCATGTCCTTAACTGCCTTAAATATTGGAATTTTATGCACTTCATTGGCACAGTCTACCAATTCTGTTACAGTCAAGAATGTTTACAAACTTTTGGGAAATAAACATGCAAAAACTGTTCACCTGAACAAATAATCAATACTTGTTACTTAATATGCCAATAAATATCAGCAATGTGAGCAAAACCTACCAACAAGACTGTGTTGGAGAACAGGCTCAGAATAAACAAAAGTCCACAATTCAAGAAATTCACGTAAATGTAAAAAAAAATTATAAAATAGTAATTGCAACATGTATTAATACCATTACATTCGATGCTATAATGACTCTGTCCATGGATGGCCAATAATCCACATGATGTAACTTAGATTTTGTGATATATACAGGATATATGTTGTATCGAGCAATGAAGGCAAAAACCAGGTAAACAACTATAGCTACCTCAAGTATATGTCCATGTGGTCATGTACACAAATTTACCAGGTACTCACCTCAAATTAAATATTAATTGTTGTTCTAAAGTTTAATACTAATATAGTTTAACCAAAGTCTATTTAATCCTGATTACTTAATGCTCCGCACATTAAATGTCACCAAAATAATTATTGATTATGATGGACTTATACAACGGTAACCACGTACTAAACTTGGTCAAAAAAAAGGAGAAAATTCAGCCTAATCATAATGAATAACAGGGAGGTATCATTTTTTTATATCAATACTCACAGCTTTCATTGTGACATCACAGGCTGCGATATTCAATAAGGCTTTGTACTGAATCACACCTTTAAGTAGACCTTGTCCAAATAGGTCTATGTATTTTAACATTGATTTTGTCACACAAATTTCTCAGGGCATTTATATAATAAACAAGGAAATATGGATGTATGAAGATCAAAACAAAGTGAAAATCAAGATTTAAAGGTATGTGTAATCAAATTATAAAATATTATAACCATTACAAAAAAAGTTGGTAATGAACACCTACATTACCTGTACAACTTGTACTTTAGCAGTCGAGTCAGAAGGTAAGGGCAAGGGTTGGGAAGAGTTTCTTCCCTTTGTCTATATAGTAGCAAGACAAGAAAGACATTTTTTCATCTTCTTGCAATTGCTGGATTCGAGAGATAGCAGAACTTCTTACTAATGTTAATGTAATTGGGAAATGTATTCATAGGAGAAATCACACCTCTTTTCTGATAGTGACCTTGACCTCTGACCCCAAACTCCATACACTTCTTTACCCAAAGTGTAAGACATCCACAAACGCTGGTCCAGGTCTGTAAGACATAACTAATGTTATTGTGCAAAAGCATTATTCTTCTTTCAGTCACAAAGGCTTTAAACATTGAGCTGACCTCTAAATCACAAGGCTTCTTCCTTACCCCAATTACAAGTCATCTATAGGGTCTGTTAACTGTAGACATTAAAGAACGCGAGTTATTGTGCAGAAAGTATTTTTTTTAAACAGTACAGTGACCTCAACCTTTTAACTCCAAAACTGATAGGTTTCTAACTTACCTTAAGTGCAAGTCATCCACAAAAGTTTGTTTAATCTACATGGTTGAGAACTCAAGTTTCTGTCCAGAAACCATTTTCCTTCTCTGAGTTACAGGGACCATGATCCTTGCACTTTTGACCCTGAAATTGTTTTCCCTGAACCATGTGCAAGCCATTTACAAAGTCAGGTAATTGTTGATGGTGGACAACTTTGAGTTATTCTGCAGAAACAAAACTGTCAACAGACAGATGGGCAAACATCATACATTATATTCTCTACCTTATGACTGTCATATATAAATTGGGGGATCCAAAGTTAATGTTTCAGGATCTGGATGCACTGGAAGCACTCACCATGATTTTTTTTTTTTAATGATTGATAGATAGGTAAAAACAAGAACAGATATCACAGGACTGAAAGAAACTCACCAGTTAAAAGTGGTTAAAAGAAAATTCTATACTATAGTTCCATTGTCAGATGTCTGCTGATTATTCACTGTATGCTGCTGGGTCAACCCCTGAAAAATTAGCATAAGTTTACATTATTTTCAAACCTTTTCCATGCCATTGAGAACAATAAATTAGTTAATAAAAAACAACAACAGAATATTCAAATATACATCTTAATACACAGAGGAAATATTTTACTCTAATTAAAAAAAAGTTATCAAATACAGTAAATCCTGTCTTGAGATACCACACATTTTGCAAATGTAAAGCAGCCTATACAGACAGTTGGTCTCTCATAACAGTTTTGTGCAAGATAACCCATTTTCATGGCTGAAATTCAACAGGGCTTAAGAAGGAAAATTAACCACAATTACTGTACATGCATTTTATTTATTCATAGTTCTTGTTAAAATATTGCACTGATTTCACCCCCAAATAATTCTTTATAGAAATCAAGTTATACATCTATCGTAAAACATTCACATATATATTTGAAGATCTGGTGTGCACATATTAGCATATGAATTGCAAAATGAACTAATAATTAATTATTCTGTCAGTAAGTTAACTTCACATGTCCATAAATTTCTGAGTTAATTCAAATGTACTACAAGAATATCACAGCTGACGATGACAACACTCGTTCTGTATATGAATTTCGTTGTTCAGGTTTTTGGTAGATTTAGCATATACATGTATATTCACCAATTAATGAGATCAAGATGATTTAAACCCATCCAGAATCAAAAATAAATTTATTTCAAGACAAAAGCCAAAGGTCTAATTCACTGACAAATTAATGAGATTAACCCAATAAGCAGAGGGCATAACAAGCTGCTCTACAGGAATAGATAATGGCTTTGTGTGTAGGTTTTAATAATGACAACATAAATAAGCATCTAACACCCCAAACCTTCTGACAATGATAATCAACTCCAGAAAACAATAATCACTTATTAATGACAATCGCTTATTAATGACAAAGACAAAGACATAATTGATAATGGATCAACTGCACAGAGAAACAATGTACTCAACTGTAACGTGAAGCACTTTAAAAAGTTTTCTTCTCATGATGCTATTGGCATTGTCTCGTTTTTCCCCAAAAATAAAGAATACAAATGTTTCACAAGAAAAAAACTTATGTCCTTGACTGTTCCCTTTGAAGAAGGAATGCTTAATCATAATGGGGATTTGCATAAAGTTGGCACTACAGTGGTAGTTGTTACATGTACACTGTTCCCTGATCTGGTTTATGGACAGCATATGACACTACTTCCAAGACTGTTGATTTTAGTAAACCAATAGCAGTCCTGTTTACAAGGGATTAAATAAAGGTCAGTGGTATTTATCTCTTCTTGTGATGTAGTCATTCATAGCAATGTCAAAATGCAGTTATCCCAAAACAGTGGTCGCTGGTTGTGTTCAGCAGTGGTTGCTTATGACAGTGCATTTATATAATAAAATTTATCCATGCATGATAGTTATAGTCATAAATGATAAGTAGTCATTCACAGTAGAGGTTGCTTAAACCAGGATTTATTTTAATACTGAAGTGAAGAGATTAAAATCATACCTGTATACAACACACAGAAGTACACCTTGAGCTTACCCAGGGACATTTTCCAACCCCTAACTGCCTGACCTTCCCTTTTGTTCCCCTCAAATCCCCAGATCCTTATTGTCATAAGGGTATAGAGGTACATACAAGGTCCCCTTGATAGCTCAAACAAGGTGGAACACTCCATAACGTGTATTTATTCAAGTATAAAAAGCACCTGCAGCATACTGCATAGACCCACATCTGTGGTAACAAAATGGGTCATTAGTTAGGTGCTACCTTCATAATTATGATTTCAAGCCAACACAGTAGACTTTTAATACATGATACAAATGGTATATCTGTCTCCACTGTTCAAAGTTTATTGCAGTTTCAAGTTTTTCATGATTAAATCAATAAATCTTTGAAATTTTTGTGAGCAAGGGGTAAAAAAGAAGCCTAAGTGAGCCTGAGAACTCAGCTGCTGAAATGCACATAATAACCAAATTTGCAAAATCATTTGGCAAAGAAATCTTCATCAACAACAATGAAATTAATTTCAAACGAAAGCATAGCATTCTACTTTCTGTTGAAATATTTTCCAATGTTGATGTGTGTGTGTGAGTGTGTGTGTATGTGTGTGTGATGAATTTTTTACATAGCTGCAACAATTTTTCGGTCATATCGCTACAATGTCTGCAGTGTGGCAGTTTATAGTGATGTCTAGTACTGGGGCATCATGCTGCAGACATGTAGCATTATGTCCCACCTAGTGACATTATCCTGACACCAGGCCAATCAGTCCTAACACTAACCTCTTAATGCTGAGTGCCTAGCAAGGCAGCTGTTAGCACCATTTTTATAAGTCTGTGGTATGACTCGGCTCGGGTTTGAACCTGCAACCTCCCGCATCTGAAGTGGACACTAACTACTAGGCCACCAAAGCTGTCTCCAATGTTGATAATACATATATAAGAAAGCAACTGCTTAAAGGTTTCTCAATTTTTATACATTATCCAAATTTAATGGCACATCAGCAACACTTTTTCCATGCTGAATGGCTATTACTGCCAAGATAGTTTTTGTCAAAGTTGGTCAAATCATGTACTCAGGGTGTCTGCTGGTGCAGTTTTGTTTAAATGTTTTTTTTTTTTATGCTTGTCTGCTTTTAGTAATGGCAGCCAGTGTTCATGGTGGAGCACCATCATTAGTGAAAATCTGAAAGGCATTCAAGCAAGAAGACTTTCTGTCAATTTTGATCAAAATCTGTTATGTGGTAATTTTGAAGTTATGAACTGTTTTATAATTTTAGTAACAGCAGTTATATTTGTTGGTAGATAGGTTGGTATCATTTGCATACACTTAAAAGCCTTTGAAGTTCATGCCAAAATGCTTTCTGTACCATTCTGTCAAATTCTGCTGACAGGTATTTAAGAAAAAATTGGTCAGTAATGGTGAATCGGCATTATTTGTATTAATCTGAAAGCCTTTATTACCACAATGCATTCTGTAAATTTCAATTTATGAGAAGTTATATAAAGTATCTTATGGTTTAGTAACGGCAACCCTATTTGATGTTGGATTGGCATCATTTGTAAAAGAAACTGAAAGCCCTTTACGTCAGGATGCTTCCTAAAAGTTTGGTCAAATTCTGTGGATCAGGTCCTCACAAGTTTTTCAATTTCTAGCAACAGTAGCCATATCTGATGGTGGATCATAATCATTTGTATCAAATTATGAGCGCTGTGTACAATTAATTGCTTCTGTAAAATTTAGTTTAATATTTTGTTTTTACTTTTATAATGACAGCAATAATTCGTGGCAGATTAGGATCAGCTGTACATACTTGAAATCCCTTATTGCCAGGATGCTTTTCTGTGTACAAAATAATAACATTTTCTGAGACAGATCCAGAGAAAGTTACTTGAA
Source organism: Megalonaias nervosa (assembly GCA_016617855.1). Taxonomy (NCBI): domain Eukaryota; kingdom Metazoa; phylum Mollusca; class Bivalvia; order Unionida; family Unionidae; genus Megalonaias; species Megalonaias nervosa. Next base: position 18,156 of record JAECUM010017050.1, on the reverse strand, counting down.
ACAAAATCACCTGCCCTGGCTCAAAATTCCTCTAGCCCAAAAGGGTCATACATTTTTTTGCTATGATCCTGATGCAATGTTGAAATTACTATACTTCAAATAAAAACATAATTATAAAAATGCTTAAGATCTAACCCGTTTCTGTTATTTTCCTCTCAAAACATTGTACTTCAAAATAATATTTGTGCGACCCTTTCTAAAATTTTAAGCTGATTTGATTTTACTTAAATTAAAAGAGAAAGTTTTCTTTAGATCCTTGCGTATACCAATTTCCAATTTCTCTACTAAATGGATCCGAAGAACTGGCCAGAAAGGACATTTTTAAGAAGGCTAAGATGTACAGTATATACAGGTCTAGCATGCATACATCAATGGATCATAAGACATAAAGCATTAAAAGTAGGTCAGTGACCTCCTTTAGTTTTAAAAGGTGTAGTAACAACAGTGATGCATCCAATTACACATATCAGGTTTCATGATAGGAACATAAACAGCACTGAAACAAATGAACTTTTCATACAAATTCTGACAATAGTCACTTAGCATGAAAATTGGTCAAAGTGACTTTTTTTTGGTAAAACGGATGTAGTAGAACTTTTCTAGATGCATCCTTCATGTTTCTATATGTATGTACATACCGTTAGCACAGTATGCATGTATAATAATGTAACATGCCAAAAACTCGTGTGGTAAAGAGTTAATGCAAAAACTTTAACAAAACCAGTAAAAGATGAAATATCAGTTATGATGAGCCAGCATTTATACAGTATACAAAAACTTGAGCTAAACATGAAAAACTTGGCCAAGAATGGACAACTAATGTACATGTTACAAACTCAGCCCCCTCCCTTAAGGGGGAGGTGCTAAGAAACCCATTACAAACTGTTGCCTGGGTCCTAGTAGGAAAAAATGGTTCAGATTCACTGAGGATGTACATACATTATGTTTGTGTATGCTTTTATCTTTGCAGATACCACCACAAATGCCAAAAGTTTGGGGGAGGGCGTAGTACCATAGCTAACCTCACTTCATACATGTGAGCTAAAAATAATATATTCAACATATATATGTAAAATATGAAATTATCAGTTCTGTTTAGTGGTAGATGTATCATTCTTTTTTGTTCAACATACTGTATTAACATATCTCTTTACATGCGTGTGAACAAGTGGTATACACTATTCCAACAGCAGTATATTTAATCATACATGCAGCAAATAAATCATTTGTTACAATACAGGAAAAGTAACCCACATATAGAAAAGGCATTCACCCCTCTTTTAAATCGACAAATAATTTGGACACTCACTCTAAGGTTGGAGGCGTAGGTGAGATCTGAACAAATCTGCTGTTTACTTGCCTAGAAATAAAGAACTTTTAATTGAAATGGACAAAACTTCTTTTTTCAAACATAATTTATTTGCCTAACAAAATGTTTTACTTGCCCTGGGCAGCTGGATGGGGAATTTTTCCAGCCATTCTGATTCAAACTTAAATCTTTCATTCCTTGTGGGTTTATAACAGTATTTTTTCCGGTGGTTTGTATCACAGTACTTTTTTTATTGTACCAGTATGTCAGTAGTTTCCATCTGTAAGGAATGTATGGAAATTCCCAAGGAATCTTGTTAGGACTTTAATGATGTTAACAGCATGTTTTCATTATTCATGACGAAAGTTTTAAAATTATCCCATTTTTTTAAACAAAAATGTTGCATCTGTCACATATTAGTGGCGAATATTACAAATATATTTATATTTATGATCTTTTAATCATATGTTTGACACATGTAACATATGCCATTGCAGTGAGCAAATGGAAAATCGTTAAACTTATTAAGGCCAAATCCAACTTTCTGAAAAATTTCAGATTAAAAAACAAAAAAAATCTACATCATAGTTTAGTTATTTATGCACATTTATTTTTTGTATAAGACTGCAAATTATCCACAATTTTAATTAGCTGACTTATTTTCTGTATGTACTTTATGTAATTTCTCAAGTTCACTAAATATACTGTCATTTGTAGAGTAAGTGTGTTTTGTGTTTACTGGCCCTCTCTTATAAATACCTTGCCTGGGCCTTGGCATCCCACTGAAAGTTTCCCTATTATATCAATAGTGTAAATGTAGACTTCAGTATGAACACTTCCTATTTTTATCAATAGGTTCTCTAATGTCAGCACGTCTTTCACATTATCAGCTATAGTATAAACTCCATCATCCCACTACATGTTATTAGTCATTTAATTGAGGGTGGGGGAGGAAAGGGCTGTGATTTTCTTTGAAGTTGAAATATTTTCTTTTCTTTATTCTCAATTCAAAATTTTTTTTTTGAAATATTATCATGGATAGAATATGGTGTTATTTTGCTATAAATCAGAGCAAATAGTTTTTCCAGTTACTGACAGACAGAAATTAAACATAAAAGTGTCAGGCCCCTGCCCCAGAAGATTACATTGTTGGTCTCTAATTATGATGCACCGTGGTGCATATCATGGTACATACTAAAATACACAGGTACAAACTTTTCAAGGTACCCAGCTCCAATTCTTTGGAAAATGATGAAAAAAATCCTACTCATCTTGCCAATGTTGCACATTAAGTGCAAGACCATGGGTTGCTCACAATTTTTTCTGTTCTATGTCCCAAAAATCCAGACCCTTGTGCATGCCACTTGATGTGCTTTTTTGTCTTGAGAGATTGAAAAAATCTGCGTATTCTGTTCAATGCATACCTGTCTACATCTATGTTGGTTGTAGCTATGGTCTTTTGAAATATTCAAACATTAAAGGTTCGTAGCTGTATGCCAAGTTGCAATGTAAAGTCAATGATAGCCATTAATGTAATATATTTTCAAGGTTGAATTAATGACAAATTAGGCTGAATTTCTGTGGTGCAAAATCTTGCAAAAATGCAGTCACGATTTAATGATTCATTATTATGCTCAGAAAAATAACTCTCAAAACATGAAATTGATACAACAAATGCTGGTAGATAATGAGGGAACACTAACGTGAATGAGAGCAAGATCTGGAACAGAAAATACTGGTAATGCATAAGAGGTGAAACAGATACATGTATTCAAACATGTGACTTTTTTTAATCGGCTACTTTAAAACCTTTTATTAAGAAGTTTATAACAATAATATAATTGTTCAATGAAAAGAAAAATTGCTCTTGCAATGAAGACGACAAAAGTTACAGTGCCAAAACTGTCAAAGCAAATAGGATTATCACATTTTTACCATTACTCATTTTACTACAGCATTAAGTACTATCTGGTGTTTTTCTTGGTCCCTTTGAAAATTGATTGTCAGCCAACTTTGGAAGATTGCAGGAGACAATACCCTCCACCCTTTAGATATTTAAGGTGCAATAATGGCAGGGTAAAATATATACTGACTGTACATCATGGAACCTGCTCAAATGATCATGATATGAAGCATAATAATGCTTGTTTTCAGCTATTTTATTTTGCAAACAAAAAATTGCATATGCATGTATGTTTGTGCATAAGCAAAATACACCCAATACCTTGCTCCTGTATATGTTTTTTCTCAAGTGATTAGTAACACTGTTTGATCTATTTTCCATGGTCCAATTTTGCTGTCAATCCTTTAGTTAATAAAATACCATTAGGGAATTCAGATTATGTGAAAACGCTATTTGTTGAAAGCAGCAGCCTAATATGAACATTAGACGAGTTAAGTTTGAAAGCTAATTATAAGCAAGTTTATGATAAAACAATAAAAACGTCAATAAAGTTTGAGTGGCCAATCATTATATATCAGTTGTCGTAAGTTGTATGTTGGTACGTATGTTTGCTCTCTTATTACTGAGTGTATTATTCAACAGTGACAAACTATGCATCTGTACATGATACATGATGATATAATGGTCATATAAATAAACATGATTATGATTAATAGGTACATGTGCTATGGAAAATAGTTGAATTGTATCACTTTTTACCAACTGGGAACTGCTATTTCATCACCAATACAGTATTACACAATTCAACTGCACACCAACATTATACTGGCTATATAAGGTCTAAAAATGTTAAAGAAATAAAGAAAACAAAATATTTGGAAGATAAATCCTTACAAATTCATGTTAACATGTACAGATCCGGAAAAATGTGGACATGGAACAAATATTGAAAAATTAGACGGGAGTAACATAACTGTCAGCCAAGCAAAAATAAACGAGGATGTGGCTCAGGCCTTGTTAATATAAACTATCATCAGAAGAAAAAGAAAGATCGAAATAACCTGAACTGATTTCATAGTTTATATTGCTCAAATGCACCATCATGTATCATGGTTAATATTGTTTAAATGCAACATCATACAACACTATCATGATTGATACTGATCCAATGTGACATCACACAACACTATATCATGGTTTACAGTGATTAAATGCACAAATCATACAACACCACAATGTAGTTTATACTGACTGAATGTGCCATCAGAGAACACTATATCATGGTTTTGATTAAATGCATCACCAGATGACACTATATCATGGTTTACGCTGATCAAATGCACCATTACACAACATTATATCAGGGTTTATATTAATCAAATGCAGCATCAAATAATAGTATATTGTAGTTTACACCAATCAAATGCACTATGATATACAACACTATTATCATGGTTTATTCTGATCAAATGCACCATGATACAAAACTATATCATGGTTTATATCAACTGCATGCACTTTAATACAACATATCATGGTTTATACTGATTAAATGCACCATCATATAACACTACATCTCGGTTTATATTCATTTAATGCACCATCACAAAACACTATATCATGGTTTATATTGATCAAATGCACCATCATACAACACTGTATCATGGTTTATATTGATCAAATACACCATCATACAACACTGCACTTTGAACAGGAACAATGCTGCCGAATCTGGACCTGAATGTTAAAAATTAAATTGTTTTGCACAATTCGAATACATTAAAAAAATTCTTATACATTTGTAATAAATTTGTGTAATATAAGCATATATGCTGTTTTTCTAAAGATCTGAACCTGTGGCCATTTAGTGAATTTGAAGCCAGGCAAGATGCAGATAAATGTTAACAGTTCCAACAAACATCTACAGGGTAGATAACAGGGTTTTCCCTGGGTTTTGGCATATACTTAATGTTGGGTTCAAGCAAAAGTTCCAATACTATTTATATAGCACTGTTGAAAAATGGGCCCCAGTCTGATTTTTTGCAAATTTCTGAAAGCCAGGTAAACTCACCATGATGTCAAAGAAAAACCATGTCTAGTGTACTCTCTGTATAACACTGTTCATGGGAGCCAAATAGGTAACCTACATCATAAGTGAGGGTGCTTTTTACTGAGGGATGTTCCAACAAAACTGCATCATTAATAGTGCATACAAAATAAAACCGAGTACACTGTATGTACAGTAATGATGTGAAATAACAATTATTCATTTTCATTAGCCATAAAATTAAATTAAGGGAAATAATCCAAGAAGCAATGACATAAAAAGATGCATACCTGCCCTGTAAAAGGGCAGTTGCACACCAGTGCTCTCCCCATGGCCATAATTTAAACCCATGGCTAAAGTATCCTCCTCAGATGCAAGAAGTCATAGGTCTGAACTTGAGACGAGTCATACCAAAGACTTTTTAAAAAGGTACAAACAGCTGCCTCATTTGGCACCAAGCATTAAGAAGTTAGTGTTAGGACTGGCCGGACTGGTATCAGCATAATGTGACTGGGTGGGACATCATGCTACATGTCTGCAGCATATTGCCCCAGTGCTAGGCTTCACTATAAACTGCCACAATGCAGACACTGCCGGCAGATCTCAGTCTGTGCAGTTTGTTAGGAGTAATCAGTAGAACAAACACACCCTGATCTGCAGTCGCATTACACTATAACTGATCTGGATTAATGATATTTGCAGTTTGACTCTACCTATAAGTGAGTATACACAGAACACTGTATTTAGAACAAAGGTCACAAAAACAATTCCGTGCAAAAGCTGTCAAAACGAACACTTGCTAGTCATGGGCATAACTTGAATGCAGAAGCCTTGTGAAAGTATAGCTAACTGTACAAGAAATATCTTGCTAAGGAATGTAATTATTGCATGAAAGAGAGAAGGGGTTTATGTTTGAGTTTAAATCTGCAATGTTTACCAAAATTTCTAATGTGTACATGGTTTACAACAATCAAAACAATATGATTTAATCGAAAAGATTAGAAACTCAACCTTTACCCATTTGTACCAGCTAGACTTACTTAACAGCTGACAGCAATTATGATGTGCATGCTACACCTCGCTCTTATTATCACAGGGTTCAGTTTTCAAGACACATTTTAACTGAATATATCTGAAAATTTACATCAAATATTCCTATGATTATCATGATGTTTCCAACTGCTACATGAAAAAACAAAATCATAATGCAACTAAATCTACATGTACGGCTAGGACTGTTTCAAAGGTAAATAATGTAGGTAAAAGAAATTTTTTTATCAGCATTAACAGTAAATCAACCTGATGTATAATATGCACTACAACCAATTCATCATCTTCTACTACAAGAAAGGAATTAACAGAAAAATCTTCTTTTACAGAGACATGGAAATGTATTACTTCACTCAGCAACTCCTGCCACCCCGATAACATGTCATACTTCACCTACAGATCTCCCATGTGCCATGATAATGCAACAGTTCACCTGGTTTGCATACCAGATGCCACTTTTCAGTGGTAGTATTAGTCTAGTGCTGCATCCTGCTCTATAAGTTAATGCGCCACAAACCAGTGGTTGATTTCCAATCATTTGCTAATCATGCACGAAGTTTAACCAATCAATTTGAGCTTACACAGAGGACATACTGCAGTATAAAGGAAAGAAAAATTTCTCTTTAATAGTTCCTGTGTAACTGATAGCTACATGCAGGTTCATTTACACGTTTACTGATTTTGTAAACAATAACAGGAAGCAAACTAATAAAAGATGTAAACTTTGCAGCAGTTTGAGTGGTTGCCTAAACTGTGCTGAAAGGCACAAAGTTACTGCTAAGTGCATGTTCATTATTTTTAATTAACCACTAATGTAACATCAATTGAACCAGGAGAAAAACAGAAAAGACAAGAACAAATAGCATACATACTCACTTATAAGTAAAATCAAACTGCCAACAAAGATCCTGATCTGCTGTATCATAAATGTGCCAGCAGATCAGGGTCTGTTTTGTTTGTTCTACTGATTACTCGGAACAAACTGCACATACCCATCTGCTGGCGCATTATGCGACAGCAGATCTGGGTTTGTGCAGTTTGCAGTTGGATTTATCTTTTAAGTGAGTATATAACGTAATTAAAGAGAATTATTAAAGATGGGGTTAAATAACTGTCTGCACTATCTCAACATCATAGAAAAGAATTTCACTAACTTGTGATTTAAATTGTCATCTGAAAGTCAAATAAAAGCCATCAAATTCTTTTGCAAGGCAAAAAGAGATGAGTTGATGCTGTGTTTACGACTGCTCAAGTCGTGTAAATCCGTGCTCATATTTTCACTATACATGTACATGCAATTTGCCACCCCCTTAAAATACATATATTAGGTGAAGTTTCATATGCAGTCACTATTGTATGGAAAAAAAGCATGACTAAATTCTTAGTAAAATGACTCTTTATTTTTCAAACATATAATCAATAAAAGCTCATTGATATCTGACTGTAACTCACTCTGATATCTCTGTCTTTCACCGGGGGTGGGTGCATACATGCATTAGTTATTCCAAGGTCATTCATTATCAACATTGATGTCTACCAGCCCCCTCTATGGTGGTGGTGAACAACAATTGGCTGCCAAGTCACAATGGTGATTTTTAAGGTGACTTACTCCTCCATATCAAAACTTCAACACAATGTGATTGTGGAGGGATTATATGCCCCACTGCAATGGGTGGTGAAATGAAAAATTGTACGATTTGTTCTGTAACATGTGTGATGAAGATTAGATACTGAGTCTGTTAATTACATTCAAAAACTGCCAAGAACTACGGTTCGACCATCCATTCATTAGAATTAGTTACAATATCTGTAATATAATCATTGTGATGGTAATATGTGAGGTCAGAGTGGCACCAATTTCATTCAGGTCCAACTAGATATTGTAAGTAGTCTTCCAATGAAAACCATGTCTTAATATTACTTTCCATTTAGAAGGAGTAGCAATAAAAAGATTTTCATGGTGGTAGTAATTCTGGATGTAAGACTGGGACCATTTTAACTTAGTACCAACTAGACAGCACAAGAGGTCTTCTGGTCAAAACCATTTGTTAATAGAACTTTCCATCTAAAACTAGTGGTGATAACATTTTAATAAATTGTCAATGTGATGGCCATTCTTGACATATGATTGGCACAATTGTTTTTATCTGAAACTAAAGAGATGCCTAAGAAGTCTTCTGGTGAAACCCCATCCTGACATGACTTTCCATTCCTCCAATGTAGCAATAACAGAATTTTCTAGATGGCAGCTGTGGTGACAATACTGGATGCAGACTGGCACTATTTTCATTTAGGACCAACTAGATACATTTATCATAAGATGTATTTCAGCGAAAATGTTATGCTGATATCACCATCAATTCTGGTGGAGTAGGACTATCAAGATTTCCATGATGGCCACCTTGATGACCATACAGAATGTCCAGGCAGACATTTTCATCAAGGAAAAACTATCATAAGAAGCCTTCTGGTGGAAACTCCATGTTGATATGACTTTTCCTTCAGGACAAGTAACCATAAGAGTCTCATTACGGCTGTGGTCATACTGATTCTCAGGATGTCTGTGGCCATATTGTATGTCCTTTAGGACCAACATCACAATCTTTTTAGAGGAGACCCCATGCTGATATAGCCATTCATCCAGAGGGAGTAGTGATAACAAGATTTTCAAGATAGCTGCTGTGGTGGCCATATTGAAAGTCTAAGCAGCACTATTTTTCATTTATGACCGACTAGATTTTGGGATGAATGTGTGTTAAGTTTCATGGCAATCTTCCAAGTAGTTTAGGAGGAATAACCAAAACAAACTTGTGCTAATGAACAGACTGTTCTGGTCCATCAAGAACAAAGGGAATGCATCTCTATGACAAGTAGAGCTAAAAAAAAGCCTTCACTAAAACCTATACTTCTGAACACCGTATTCAACATGACCCATGAGAACACCAAACCACATTATTCTGTATCCAACAGCACCTAAGAAACTGACCTTGATGCAAAACTAACTAGACATGTGGTCAATGGTAATACCATATGCCCCTACCATATTCATGACAGGAAATAAAACTCGAAAATAATGAACATAATGGTAATGCAAAACAAAGCTTGACATGATGCTGGTGAGACCAACAAAGTGATCCCTAGATGGGGTGTAGAAAAAAACTGCTCTTCTTCTCATTCTGGATAGATCAAATTTGCCTGTTAACAAGTGACTGTTATGCACTAATAACCAGAAATGAGTAAAATTTTCTTGTAAAATTTCATAAAACTCAACCTCTTGATCTAGTTAGAGGCTGTTTATTTCAGCTACAATTTCATCCATAGAAAAACTCAAAAAGCTAATGCTCTGTGTTTTCATGAATATCAGTGACATGGAGTAAGTGGCTGGGTAAGACTGACTGATGTAAATACTGTACTAGAATGTGTGTGTGTGTGTGTGTAATTTGGATTTTTAATGCAGCTTTAACAATTTTTCAGTCATATCACTGCATGTCTGCAATGTGGAAGTTTACAGTGATGTCTAGCACTTGGGGATCATGCCGCAGACATGTAGCATCATGTCCCACCCAGTCACATTATCCTGACTCAAGGCCAACCAGTCCTAACACTAACCTTTTAATGCTGAGTGCCTAGCGAGGCAGCTGTTAGTACCATTTTTATAAGTCTTTAGTATGACTCGGCCAGAGCTCGAATCCATGACTTCCCGCATCTAAGGCAGACACTCTAGTCACTAGGTCACTGGAGAGGTCCTGTACTAGAATGTAGCAACAATGTGACAAGCCAGATCACTGTAGTTCCTTGACTAGCAAAAATTATGTCATAATAGTTTCATCAAAATATACTTTTAGAATGTCTGAACTAAGCTGTATTATTTTATTATTTCAAAAGGAAGCACTTAATCATCAGTTACAGTACACTGATTAATCCAAGTTTGGATGCCACGATTTGGAACCATTAGTGCATCTATGTAACTAGGAAAAAAGAAAAATCAAGATCAAATGAACAGTAGGATACCAATGTTGCATCATGGAATGGATGGATTAGTCAATTCTGTGATAGGATGGGGTGGTTTCTTGACTGTATTCATTCCAAGGGTTGAGCAAATTCTAAGACAAAATCACATTTTGCTAAATTTTACTTGCTTTTGATAGAGGAATACAATAAAAATTTAAATATATCTAGACAACACTGATGCTCCATCAAATATGGTAGTAGCAAAGGTCTCAATAGGTCTTTGACACTGGAAATTTCTGGAACCCCAGTCTCCACGAATTGGGGGGTGTCCTAATAAGGCCCAAAAATATGCGTGTTTCCTATTGCACTGGTTTTAAAACAATGGTGGGCAGGTCATTTTTGTTTTAAACATATACTTAATATGATTTGGGGGAGATTTTTTTTTACCAATGTGGGGGATAAAGGTCCTAGAGTCAGCAATTCAAAACAAGGTCTGTCGACCAACCAGAAACGCATATTTTTTTGCCTACGAAAACTATAGAAGTGAGAAAAAAGGGAATACATCAGCATGCATAAATAAATACATTCAATGCAAACTGATGCAAGTTTACGTCCATACTTCTTTTTTTTAAAAATTCCAGTTTTTTTTACATGGACTTTGCCTGCAGATCCTAGCTCTTTATGTAGGAAACAAATATGTATCAATGGAAAACTACTCATGCCGGGGGTACACCTGAATGCTAATCTGTATACCATTCTGCACCACAGTAAATTTGAAATAGTAGAGGGGTTTAGAAGAATCGATATTGTTGAATCCTACAATGATACATCATGATGGAAATATACGACAACAAGGATAACTCTGTATGTCTCAAAACTCTAACTGCAACTATAAAAAAAAACCCAGTGAAAATCGACTTTGGTTTTCTGGATACTAAGGCCAAAAGCAAACTTGCTATGTATCTCTCAAGTCCTACTGAACAGAAAAATAATAATGCATGTCATAACAAACTTAAATTGATGCAGAGCTAATAACTCAGTCAAATGTTGACCGAAACATAACGTCACCTCTTTTTAATACTGATGTCCACACGAAATGCTGTATCACTTTATTTGATCAACGATTTTGGCCATTAGACAGGGAAGAAGTTTATGATGCACTGGCAAACTAGAAAAGTAAAATGGGGGCAATAACTCAAAAGTTTCTCAAATTAATTTGACCTAGTCTTCTTGATATTAATGATGATACAATTCATTGCAATCTTTTGAAAACATTATCGAACAAAAACAACAAGTGTGAAGCATAGTCAAAGCTCTAAACAGGGACCAAACAAAGTCTAATTTTTTACCCAAAAAATCGTGGGGGATCCAAACTTCATCCAAGTCCTCTTCACACCGATTCATCCACAATCCATTAAAATGTTACTGAGTGAATACTAATTTTTTGACAAATTGCATGGGTATGTGAACATGAGTAACAATATGATTGTGCACCCTACACTGAATATGGATGAAAAGCAGACTAACTTTTTAAAGGTTCAACTAATAAACTAAGAGTTCCACCTGTTCAGCACTGTTGAACTGTGGCAACTTACCACTTTACCTGGCCTGGCCCATGTGCAAACGATCCCCTCTTGACAGGTAGTCACCAAACATTCCTCTTGGAACTTAAGATCTGTAAGTCTTTCCGCTGCAATTTTCTTACACACTAAAGGCTCCAAAATTGGTACATCTTTTAATCTGGGACATATTTGTGTACCTAGAAGTTTTATTGCATCATCTGGTGGACGTATATGATTTGATTTCAAATTGTTTGTTTTCTCACTACTGCGTCCTGCAAGGCTAAAATTTCTTTTATGCTCCTTCTTTTCTTGGTGCTCTTTCCTGTCTACAAGAGAAAGAGTAGCAAATTTTGTGGTAGTGTTCATTGTTGAATTTCCTATTGCATAGGCGTGCCCATCCACTGCAGAAACATCATTAGATATAGAGTTTGACTTGGTTGAGTTAGAATGGGGCACACTATTGCACTTTAACGATGAAATCCCATGTGCACTATTCGTCATGACAACACTAGTCCTTAATCGTCCAAGAGGCTGTTTTATCACATCTTCTGTTAGGTCCCATAAGCATAGCACAGTATCTTGGCCAATAGAACCAAACCGGTATGACGTGATATATACATTAGCACTATTGTTATTATGTAAAGAATTAGGATTTGCTTTGTTGTAGGAGTAGCTGTCATTATTAGAGTTCACCTGGTGAAGCCCATTAGGGAACGAAAGTGATCCTTCAGAATTGTTACAGTCCATTTTCTCACTGAGCCCCCCATTGTTTTGTAATCTATCTTCCTCATTAGCACCTGTATCACAGCTATCTTTTTCACACACAATTGTTGTGTATGGATCAAACGACACTGCAGTCACCCAGGATTTGTGACCCTGACCTCTACACACAACCCTTTTTTCATGAAAGGAATAGACTGTCACTAAATCATCCTCTCCTCCTGTAACGATGTATTTACCATCTGGGGACCAACAAACACAAAGAAGTCCTCCAAAGTAGCTTTTCATGGATCCCACAAGTTCCATAGAGTCATAGTTAAATACCCGCAAGAAGCCATCTTGGCTGATTACAGCTAAATAACGAGAACAAGGAGAGAAAACAAACTCATTGATAGCACCTTGTCCTATCACCCATCTATACAGTGGGTTCCGTGTGCTTCTAGCTTTACATGTGTAAACTGCAAAACACTCTCCTTGTTTAAACAGCTGATAGTGTGGTGGGGTAGGACCACACTGAAGGTCTTCATTGTAAACGTACATTTGCCCACTGGCATGTGACACCAAGAATTGATTTGTAGAGCCAGGGATCCACTCAATGCAGGTCACTTTGGTTTTATCGATTAAGCGCTAAAAAACAAAAATACAGAGAGGTTGAACATGGATTCAAAGTATTAAACATTCTTCACAGCTGTAATCAATTTTGCTAGAACATGATAGATCATTTAAAAAATATTATTTCTGGTATGTTATTTGGCTTAAATTCTGCCAGTTGTTAGACTGCCAGTGAGTCATTTTTTGGTTCAATCCCAAGACGCTTTTTTATTTTTTCTGGAAATGGCCCATGAGAATATTTTTGCTTGCTCAATTTCTTTCTTTTTCTTTTACGATTACAATGCTTTTCTTTGTGCTACGAGAGCCTGTACATGAATATTCTACATGAAAGATGCAGCAACGACTCGCAATGTACACCTGCATGTGAACTTATTTTTCCCAATCAGTGTATGCTACATGTAAAATGATTCTAGATACTGAAAGTTGCAAAATACTGGATGACCTTCATAACCTTCATTTGAATTTTTTTCAAAGTCAAAGGTACAGAGATCCTGCAAAACTGAGTTGACGTATGTGAGGGAATGTACATTTTATCTCCTCTGCACAGACAACTTTGACCAAAATTATGACTAACCAATTAGACAGGATGTTTTATGTCATTTGACTTGAACTTCAGTCTCATGCTTCAAGTCTGGACTCAAATCTCCATGTAAGAATCCAGAAGTCAGACTGGCTGATCATATAAATGTTTTTATTCCTGACTGACACCCCATGACATGCTGATGAAATCTATGTCTGATTAACAAGGATTTTTTGTCTGATGTTGAATAATGGGAAACATTTGCACAGTATGTTGTAAAAAATACAAGCATCATTCAGGGATCGTCCTGGGCTTCGCCAATGTCGCAAATTGCGATTTTTTTCCCTTACTGGTGACAAAATATATCATCTGGTGATTTTTATGGCAACAGCCTTTTTGGCTCTTTAATTTGTACATACAATCATGGATTTGGAGTGGAGAAATTCGAAGGGACCATGAAAGGAAGCCAAAAACTTGGATACACAATGCACTGGAATCTATCTGTTACATAAACAAATCCTTTGTTTGTATTGACAAACCCATCTTTACAGTGCATTGTTACATCATAATCCACTTATGTTGACATCTGGCACGAGTACTATATGCTGTGATATACTCAATCATGCTACCGGACTATACCTACAATCGACCGACCTCTGAAGACGCGAACAGAAACAACTACAATTAATTGAATGACGGCTAATCCTTCTGTTGTTTATTTTAAATATACCAATAAAATAGTTTTGCTGAAACTTCAGAGAAAACTGATTACCTTTGAAGTACCGATTGCTGTGTATAAAAACAAAGCAAATGGAAAAAATCTCAATCAGAATATATACTGCCAAAAGTGCAACTTTATCATGGGTAAACGTTAAGTTAGACGTTGCGTGTTCATCGTCTCATCCTAAGAGTAAGTTAACAAAATTTACAGCATTTTGCATTTCGTGCAAATTCATCAGACAATACAGTCACTGAACCTGATGTTATACCTGACAGTCCAACATCATCTACATGTAGTGATGGTAGTAATGCTTCAAGTGCAACACCACATCATGATGAACGCGTCAAAAGTTCCCGAAAATTTCTCAACAGCTGGAAACTTGAGCGTCCATGGCTGAGATATTATATAAAGTTAATGCAGATGTTCTGTGATATATGTGATGTGATGTGATGTGATTATGATTTTTAACGTAGCTTTAACAATTTTTCAGTCATATTGCTACGATGTCTGCAGTGTGGCAGTTTATAGTGATGTCTAGCACTGGGGCATCATGCCGCAGACATGTAGCATCATGTCCCACCCAGTCACATTATCCTGACACCAGGCCGACCAGTCCTAACACTAACCTCTTAATGCTAAGTGCCAAGCGAGGCAGCTGTTAGTACCATTTTTGTAAGTCTTTGGTATGACTCGACCGGGGATCGAACCCATGACCTCCCGCATCCGAGTCGGACGCTCTAACCACTAGGCCACCGGAGCGGTCTGTGATATATGTATCAAGGCACAAGTCGTCCATTCATTTACAACTGGCTGTGATATTTTGAAGGAGTGTCTCATCAAACATGAATCCAGGTGGGGTAAGTAATATCTGTTAATTTTGTTCATTCATCTTT
The DNA here is from genome assembly GCA_016617855.1 of Megalonaias nervosa. Classification (NCBI taxonomy): domain Eukaryota; kingdom Metazoa; phylum Mollusca; class Bivalvia; order Unionida; family Unionidae; genus Megalonaias; species Megalonaias nervosa. The sequence goes on along the minus strand of JAECUM010017050.1, from coordinate 2,868 downwards.
TACTTTTGCCATCAAACCCCGTGTTACGACTCCAGGGACTTAAACTATGCAACAAGAAATAGCAAAACAAAAAGTTTTACGTAACTGAAAATAATTTATTTCTCAAAATACAGGAGTGAAAGAATTAAATTCACTTACAGCATAGTGAAGGAATTCCTATTTCCTAAAAGTTCTTTCAATTCCAATAGTTCCAAGAAATCCGAATACGTTCCAACGAAAAATGCCCCTTCTGTGTTTAAGTTTCAAATGTACAGAAAGATTTCCAAAGAATTTCAAATAGTCGCTGAATAAATTTATTTAATACCGTACAGTTATTCTAGCGTGTCATGCAAACAATAAATCTTTTCACAGACCAAGCTGGGAGATTGAATCCGAAAACACGCAAATGGGGACCTACCATCGGGAATTTTTTTTTGCGGCATATTTAAGCATCGTCTTCACTAAATATTACCCGATTTTTCGGGTCCAATACATGTGAAATTCTCAAAGGACACGCCGTTTCTCCCTGTGGAGTGCGTTATTCACCCCACCCCACCCACCCCCGTGCCCCATTTGATAGTCTGGTCAGCTGTGCCGAAACTGCACAATAAATGAGGGTTAGACTCCAGCCTCTTCTACATACTTCAAAGAAACTGCCTTTCTACAGTGAGTAAAAGCACTAGTAATTGATTGACAAATAAACAATGCCCATTTTTGTTATAACTAGCAATGCCTAAAAATGGGTGTGAATTTATGTTAACAGTTCAAATGTGGTCGCAAGCTACCATACATGTGATAACAATTTCCCACATTTTATATCCCACCTTATTTCCTTATTGTTAACTCATATATGCATACAACACTGCTTACTAAACAACATATTTATTCTGAATTAGTTTTTAGGGGGCACGTATGCTCCGTAATATGTTTCTTCATTCCTTCTTTTAATTTCATGATGGTAATTAATACATATATATACGGTACATTAATGCCAGGTGTTGACTCATGTAAGTTTCATTGGTGGGAATGGAGATCCAAGTCTGCTTATCGAGAAAAAAAAATCTACAGCATTCAGTGATCATTCTTCGGATTTAGGAAGCAATTCACTAAAAGCAAAGCATCTAAAGCACGGCAAAAATAAATTTCTGAACTTCTGGTTGACGGAGATGTACTTTGTGAAGCTAGCCATTAAAAAAAGAAAGGGGGGGGGGCATTTAATTCCTAAATGCATGAAATCGACGGTCGCATTATATGTCACTTATCTTACATTGCAAAGTACGATCATAGGGTTTTAGTATTAAAATGTTATTAGCTAAAGTTCCTTACAAAATTATTGCTTGGAAAATAATATACATAATATAGATTTGCTTTAATACCTGACGTTTCTATTAAACAAAATGAGAGAGAGAGAGAGAGAGAGAGAGAGGGAGAGAGAGATCTGGAAAGGAGATATTTTACATTTGATAATGCATTTATTTCAGGTGACAACAGTCATACCTATGCACTAACGGTGATATGGTATGCAAAGACCATGGAAGTAGTGCAAAACAGTCATGTAATGATTTATTTTGTAATATTATGGCTGTATTGCTTGTTGTCAATAAAGTAATAACTATCCAATTTTTCTTTTAATTTTCATTGCATTTTACATTAACAGACTTAGAAAAATATTCACTACTTGTTCTGGTGACATTTTTTGAAAATTGGCGACAAAATATTGAGGTTGGCGATTTTTTTGGCGACAACTTTTTGAAAACCAGGACCATCCCTGATCATTACAGACATGGCCATTATTGAAACCCTACACAAGCTGTTCACTTTCTAATTATATATATATGTATCTTTGTGTGTATATTTAAACAGAGAACAGGGATTATTTTATATTTTATTATATTTTTTATCTTCTCAACTTACTAGTATTCCATTTTTAACTTGTCAAATATATTTTTCAACCTGCTATGCTACAGTCTGTTTTTCCTTTGCCCTTCGAGCTTCTACAACAATCTGGTGTTCAGGGTTTGTTAATGATGACTGAAGGCACATTTTTGAAGATTGGAACTGGATTTGATTGTTTTGCATCTGTACACCAGTCATACATCATCAACTGTATTTCCATCTTTCACAACATTTTTAACCCACAGAAATCAGCTTTTTCACTCTCCCTTAAATTTTCTTAAAACATTGAGAGATTTATTCTCTTTCTCAGAACTGTTACTAATTTAGCTTCTTTAGAGCTTGAGGGTTGGAATTATCATCACTGGCAGGCCATTGTTGAGACCAAGACAGTATAGACTCATTGTGACTAACAGTTCACAAATAAATCTAATGTAACAAAATCATTCCACCTCATAAATCCATCAAGAGTAATTCCAAAGTATGAAATAAACCCTCGTAAATTCAATCCAGGGGGACACTCTTCTTTGAAAGCTGAAGAAAACACTGCATATTTTCAATTGCCTCTGCATTACACATGATAATGTTACATTTCTGTTTACATTTGGAATCATGTCCCTCCTATTCTCCAAAGATGATCAAGTTTCTGGTTCTGAATGAATGTTATCAAATCACTGTACCCCTGAGACAATGAGGCCACACTCAGGGGTCAAGCTAGACTTGAATTTTAGGGAGAAGTGACTTCTCCTTTTGGGCAGAACAGGGAGAAGTGAGAGCTCAACAGGGAGAAGTGGATGCAAAGCAAGAAACACAATATATATATATATATATATATATATATATATATATATATATATATATATATATATATAATGTGTGTTCTCTTATTTGAATTATGTGCCCTCTATTTCCCAGTATTCATATTTGCATTTAACATTGGATTTAAGTAATACTTTATTTTCTAGTAGAAAATTTTCTTAGTTGTTTTGGCCATAT
>JAECUM010017049.1:0-46325 GCA_016617855.1 Megalonaias nervosa | reverse complement strand
TTAATAAAAATCTATCAGATTCGCCCAATGTTATCATAACATCAACAAAATAACCCAATGTTATCATAACATCAACAAAATAAAAACTATGTCCCAGCAAACAAGCTCGAATTGCCTCAGCTAATTCTTTCTTGTTTAGTATATTAACTCGCTGTTGATATTTTATTTCCCCGAACATATTATTTATTAATTAGATAAACTATTATTATAATAATGAGTATGATTGAGAGACTGGCTCAGCTATACTCGGAAGATTTTGTTTCAGTTCCTAATGTTACATCAGAAAATATTACCAATGACAGATTTGCTCATTATACTGAAAATGATATTTTGTATAACTATGACGACGATGACGAAGATGATGTTGTTGTTAGCAAGAAAAATTTAAGCAGACCAACAACAGGGCGATATGATGTTAAGTACCATATTGCCAAAAAAATATTAAAATTTAATTTTAGTGTTGCCGAGCATCAAATATTTTGGCAACTTATAAAACCCTTTCTAAACGTAAAAATACCCGGACAACAAAAAAATATTAAATACGATTTTATTTTTGCTAAAATATTTAATTTAATGCCAATTGATGATGCGAGAAAATTACATTTAATTTCTTTATGCAAACCAGTAAAATGTAAGTCAGTATTAATAAAATACGAGCAAATTTATAATAATATTATTCAGTCGATGTAATCGCAGTCGATGTAATCGCAGTCGATGAAATCGACTTAGTTGGTACCCAACTATTAAATTTATCGCTATACCCGCGCCATTTGACTAAACTTTTGTTGCCACGCTTTTTAATAACTTTTTCAATAACTAATATATCTTGTCCTGTTTTCTGAAGTTCTTGTTCGTAAAAACTGCCAGTTATAGGTTCTCCTAACAAATCTTTCAATGAATATGTAACTGGTATTGTTAAAAGTACTTTATCAACAACAAATACTTCTTCGCTCCAGTTATGAGTATAGCCTTTCTCAAATGTTTTTTTTTTTCGTCAAGGAAATTCTAACTTTATCGCCAACTTTAAATTTATGTCTGCGGTACATATTTTCATTAGCTAGTATTGGATTTGCAATCGCGTCGTTTGGCGGCATTTTAAGGGTTCGGTGTTTCGTGTAATTGTATTCGTCAACAATTTTCTGTAAATTGTCAATATATTTATTCGTATTTTTAGCTGTCAGATACTTAAGAATTTTTTCGTTGAGCGTGCGATTAAATCGCTCGACAATAACGCTTTTCTCCTCATTTCTAGTAACGTATTTTTTAATGTTATTTTGTTCCAAAAACTGCTCAAACCTTTTATTAAAAAGCTCTGCTCCATGATCAGTCCAGATTCTGTTTGGTTTTCTTTCTGTAGTTGTTATTATTTGTTTTAGCGCATCAGTCATAGAGGTCCCTGTTTTATCCGAAACTGGAACACTAAACGCTTATTTACTAAAAACATCGACAACATTAAAATGATATCTTTTATTATCGTTAAACGGAGCAAAATTTGACATATCAACTAAATCTATCGCCCAGATGTCATCAATTGCATTTGCGACAACTTTACGTCGCGGAAACTTTTTTTTAGGTCTATGTAGTTCGGCTGCCAGATCATCATATAAGTCTCTGCTGAGCCCAGGTTTATATTTTGCTCCAATAAAGCCCTGGACCAGCCTTCGGTCAACACGTTCTCGCATATTTACGGGTTTCATTTCACGAAGTTCGTCTAACATTACTTTATCGCAGCTGTGTTTATTTTGTTCGCTGCCAGGAAGCTCAATATCTCTGTAGCAGATATCATGACGCATTGCCATTGCGTCAACTTGATTGTAAGGCTCTTGTCCTGGCAGCGGATTATCATTTTCGCAAAGTTGCTCATCAAGAGGATTATAAGGTCCAGTATATTTATGGCCTGGCAATGTCCAACCGACTTTTGGTTTCGGCAGTCTGCCAATTAATTTATGTATATCTATACCCGTTCCAATTATTTCTCTGTTGTTGCATTTCTGGCAATATGTAACAATTTTATTTTGCTCTAGGCATAAATCTCTATTGCAATCGTAGTCGCATGTCAATATTTATTTATAACTGACACATTTTTCAGAAAATAATAATTTTATTATAATCTGAAAAAAATTAAATTTTTTCTCAAATTCTGACGTTTTTTCGACTATTTTACCTGTTTTTTTAGCGATTTTTTGGTTAAATTTCTCGTTTTTTACGGGTCAAACCCCAGCATTTTTCAATATAAATTTTAGCATTTGTTTGATATTTTCGTACAAAAACGAGCAAAATCAACAAAAAATCGACGAACAAAAACAAGAAAAATCAGATAAAATAGAAAAAAACATCGAAAAATGCTAAAATGTATATTGAAAAATGCTGGGGTTTTGACCCTAAAACCATTTTCAGATTTATAATAATATTGTTTCAGTCGTCTACTGAAATAACGTCAGGCGGGCAGCCCGCTCTGGACAACTTTGCTGCTGGTAAAATCATACTTTTTCTTTTTCCACAGATTGCACAAATACTTTTCAGCATTATTCTATTATTTTTTGTTTTTTCTGTTTTTTCGTCTTTATTTTCTGTTTTAGTTTTACACTTAAGACAATATATTGACATTTTATATAAGTGAGTTTAGACAAAATTAATTGCAAGCTTTGCAAAAATTAATTGCAATCTCATCATTAGCGTAAGAGGGTTGTTTGTCAAATTGCAAAATAAACTTTAAAAAATCTGGATTTTTGGTCATATGTTTAATGAACATTATGCAATAATATCCACAAGCGGAAGTTCCAACTGGCTGAATTTGATTAGACGAATAATTTATTATTTTGTATTTACTCATATATTTTTTTACCGCGTCACTTGGTGGAATTCCGAACGAGTCAAAATAATTGTTATCAAAAACAGCTACCCAATGTGTACCAGATCCGTCATTAAAATCTTGTATATTTATAACACACGAACCTGGCGATGTCAGCGTCATAAGCTCATCTTTGGAATAAACTCCGTGAAAATTTTTTCCTTTTTTTAGTTTATCAAGTATATCAAAGTTACTTAACGCAGGCGACTTTGTCGGCCGCGACTTTATCTCCTTGTTCCTGGCAGCATTAGTCCTCGTCCTCGTCCTAACAGACCCGGCAATAGACTTCCCGCTAATCCTGCTAGTAATGGGGCTATTGGAAGAAATCCACCTTGTCGCTGTCGTGTCTTTTTTTCGTCGTTGTCTTTTTTCGCACCGTTTTTCGCTTAGGCATTATATTTAATCTTTAGACAAAAAATTGCTATCGATCTTCATACGAAAATTTTCTTTATTCCGCCGCCGCGGACAATGCCATTACCTTTAATTGCCTTTTCTGTTGCGCCAGATACTGCTCCAGACGCTGCTGCTAGCCCTAATGTACCTAACACTGGCAAAATTTTAGGTAGTAATGTTTTGGCTATTACAGATAGTGCCGGACCGAAGAAACCGCCTTGTTTTGCCATCGCAGTTATTTGTGCAGCACTTAAATTTAAAACAAAAGGTTTTTTGCGATCGTATTTATTTACTTGATTTTTGGTTAACAACAATTTTGTTAAAGTACCCGCTGCGTTAGGGTTGACCTTTAATGAAACCTGCCTCTGTTTTGCAACAGCAGCTGCTAATTTTCTAACTTGGCCATCAGTTAAATGTATTTCTTTTACAATATATTTTGTCATCTTATATATAACAATTACAGATTAAATTTGAAGTGTAAATCACTCTAAACTTGGACTGTCATTTTACCTCCGACAGAGTCAATTGTAACAAATCTATCGCTTATCACTAACGCATATACGTTTAACGGCGCTGCTGGAGCGTCTCCGAGTGTCCAAGTAATTTCAATATCAGCTGTGCTGTCTACAGCTCGTTCGCTATGCTTACTAACATCAAAATAAAATATTGGATAAAGTGTACGAAATTCCTCTAATGATATCTGAGATCCATCTCCAACGTCCTGATATTTTTGCACTGCGTCGAGCAGGTACATGTACGGTCGAGTAATATTTTTATTAGCGTCATCTGCAAAATTACATTCTATCGCTCGTTCTGGGTATTGTTTTGAATTTATTCTAGCATATATTCGTCTAACATCAGCATTATCAAATATTCCATTATTTTGTTGCTAGTTTCCACGTCGAGCTTGTTGCTGAAATACAACAAATAATTGACGCGGTAGTTGCTCACTTGATGTTGTTGTGACTCGCCATGCGTAATCGGTGGTATTCGGAACTGCTGTTTGATATATTTTATGTTGCTGAAAATAAATTCTATTAGTATGTTTTTGCAGCATATCATTTAATTCTGCCATTTTAGTGATTGATGGAGTTATTCGTGGCATCCACAGCGTAAGTTTGTTTATGACAAATTGTACATCAGCCGCACCAAATCTAAACAGGCAGTCGTTTTGTTCTGCTCGATCTAAAATAAGCGTATGTTTAACTCCACGAAATACTTTATTATAGTCCCTGCAAAAGCCAAATATTGTACTTAGTGGCAGCATCATTGTAATTTGATGTGATTCTGCTGCAAGTGCCTTTCTCTTAGCATAACCATCATTGTAACGTCTATGTCGAAATTCAATTGTGTTAATAACTAAATTTAACATTGCAACGCCGTCTGCACCTGCATCTGGTGGGTCTATACCAAGATTATTACAAGCAGCGGTAAGTGAAACTCTTGTAGCGTCTTGATTAGCGTTTGCGACTGGTGCGGCTATACCTAGCACGTTTGCATTAGCAATAAGAAAACTTCTTACAATTGGAAAATCTGCAGCAGCATCAGCTCCGTGTACCAAAAGACTTTTTTGAATAAATTCTCCAGATCCTGCTGTAGCAATTCCAGTATCTTTAAACAACATCATATTAGTTGCAGTTGACCTGGAGTAATCATCGGAAAACGAAATAGTATTTAAGATTGTACTTGCAACTTGTAAGTGATTTGAAATATCTTCGACAGTTTGATTGGCCAGCTGATATCGAGCACTTCTAAATAAACACCAGCCGTTATTTATAAGAGCTACTTCTACGTTAGCTGCAATTGCGGCGGGTGGATTAGCTACTGTCATAATCTGGCCACGAACTTCTAACATTGCTTTGTGAGGCAGTAGAAATACGTCCTCGTCTCTAGTATTAAATGTTCTGACACCAGTCTTATTAGGCTCGTTAGAATTTTCATCAAGATATTCGACATATTCAAACTCTGTTACTGTGTCGTCTGTGTCATAAATTTCTGCTAAATCGAGAAAATTTTTTACAGACATTTTTTTATTTATTAGGTTACACAAAATTATTGTGGCGCTGTTACTTTAGATATTAAATTTTGTATAATCTGCTCGCCCTTTGGTTTTTTAAAAGTTTTTTGTTGTTGTTATCATTGCGCGTTGAGTTTCTTTTGTTGGTGCGATTTCTGAAATAGCTTGTTTGATTGTTACACTGCTTTGCGGTGCGCCTTTCATTTTATCAGATATTTTTTGTCCCACAGCAGTTCCAGCAGCAGATGCAGCTCCAGTTGCAAAAGCTTTTGATGCGTCAAGTGCAATTGGCGCAACTTTACGAGCTAGTCCTGGAATATTTTCAATAAGTTTAGTAAATATATTTCCCAAAAATCCTCCTACTATTTTTCTTCTATAAATTTTTTTCTGTTTCATTATATCTGAGGTTGTATAATTTTGTTGTCTTACTGTTGTTCACGCAAGTGCAGGTAATAAGTGACAACTTCATTATTCAAATCCAACTGTCGTCCAGACTGATCTGTCAATTGCATATTTACTTCTGTTATTTGATTTTCAACATTTAGCGGATAATAAATAATATGACGCGGACTAATTTGCATAAGAGACCCTGGTGGAACTTCTGGTGAAAAACTGTATATAGTTTGCCCTTTGCTGCCCTTAGCTGAATAAGATCCAGAAGCAATAGAGCAATTTACCAACATTGTGTTTACGTCACACAATCGTAGTTAAAATTATCTCCGAGAAGTAAATTCATAAGCAAGTTTGTTTTGCCCGATCCAGTTCTACCAACACTATGATAATGACAATCTGGAAGCTCATTGTTATGTTTATGTTTCACCAAACGTTCTGTATCAAAATTTAATATAGACGATTTTGCCATTATTGTTATATAATTTTATGCTATATAATTTTGTCAACAGTAAATAAATGAGTTTTTATTCAAAATTTGGAACAGCAATAGGAGATTTATCGTCTGCTCAGCAAGGTGTTTTATCTAAATATGCAACTCTTGATCAACTTAAAAATGAAATTAGTAATTTATTAAATATCACAAGTGTCGATCAAAATGAAGTTGTTATTTTTCAAGATAAAGAAGGACGATTAAAAACAAGTAATATACAACTATCAGATGTACTTATACGAATTCCCACCGCGGCTGTTAATAATATAGTTACTTTTGCTGATCAAGGAAAAATACAAGATTCAGGCAAGTCCGTTAACGATTATGTTAATAAAGCTGGCGATGTATTTACTGGTGACATTATTATGTCAGGAAAAAAAATTACATACCTTGGAAACCCCGTCGCAGAATCAGACGCAGCGACAAAAAAATATGTTGATGATCAAGAATCTAAGTACCTATTAATGCGTGGTGGTATAATGCGCGCATTCCTCAATATGAACAATAATGGTATTAATAATCTTAGAACACCAGAAACAGATTTTGACGCAGCAACAAAGAAATACGTCAATGATAGCAACATTAAGATCACTAGCGATCAAGTGAAATCATTAACAACAGTCAAAAACGAAATGACTGCATTTAGAACTGATTTTTCCAATCACGTACAAACATTTCTGAATTTTCGTAGAAATATAAACAGATCTATTAATGAATTTTTTGGAAGTCCACCAATTGTTGACGTAAAACTCGTTGACATTAATACAAAACTTAACGATATAGTTAGTGGCATTCCTAATATCGTTGAAAAAACAAATCTGGTAACAAAGTTACTTGCTGGAATTCCTCACAAGCAGATCTTCAACGTAGTATACACAGTAGCATCATGATTAGGAGTATGGACACTGCAAGATAACACTCTCAAACATACCGCAGAAGTCACTGGTATATATAGGCTGTCCATATTTAGCATCGCAAAATTCAGTATATTTACTACATTTCCATGGCGTCATTCAATCGATACTTTTTCTGGAGTTGTATCTGTTATAATAAATAAAGATGCTGAAAAAACATTTCTACTGGAAGCATCTGATAAAAATTTAACCAGAGCATTATACTGGTGGTGTTTGGAATTTGTATGTGAAATTCCTCAATTAGTTACCTAGATGACACTATTGTAAAGAAATATTATATAATGAGAAAAAATATAGTCGATTTTAATCATATTTCAGAATACATTCCAAAACAAGATGTGGACGCCTTAATGCAATATTATAAATACTATCATAAAAATCTTTGGTGCGTAAAAAAAATGTTACAAATACTATACCAAAATACTTTGAGTGATATCATATTTACCGTTGTTAATGACTAGCTCTGGTATAATTTCAAGTGGCGCATCATTAAATCCGTTTTTGTTAATAATATCTGGTGTTGGTGTTTCTCTTGCAGCAGTATGTAAAAAAGTTGAGCCTCGACTTACGACTAAAAAAAATGCTTGCAAAACAGCAAGTATCACTTATAAAAAATTACTTGATCAGATACGATCTTATTTGAGGGGTATAAAATATGATATGGATGATTTAATATGCGAGTTTCGTATCATTGACAGTATGTTAACAGACATTCTGCCAATGAGAGTTAGCAGGTATGAAAAAGATTATAATAAAATATGGGTTACAATAGTAGATGTTTAAATTTCTATAGCTTTAGAAATATCGTTATCAAATAATGTCGACCATATTATCAATAAATGTCATCACATCATCTGCCCAACCCGCTATTCTCACATCATTTTCAGTCGCGAATAACCATACCGATCCATATTTTGGTGATATATGATAACCTACTTTTTTAATACAATCTAACCACTAGGCCACTGGAGCAGTCTATAAACAAACTGAACCAACTAATCAGAAGACAGCCAACAAAGTTTAGTTGGAATTTTGTAGACAAGATTACAGATCACATTACACACGACTAATATATCCAAGGATACAAAATATATAGATCATGAAACAAATAAGCATTTATTATTGTCTATTCTTTCAGGTTTACTTTTAGAAATAATCTAATATTTTATCTTTTTTTGTTACCACAAATAAACCTTTCAGCAAAAATTGGAGAGAAGATAAAGTGATGCAAAAATGAACAACTGGCGTTATCAGATATTGAAAAAATAATATAAGTCAATTATATTGCTGTTTTTTATATAGCCAAGTTGGACAAATATTCAGCAATATTTTTCATACCTTGCTTGAATGAATCACAGCAGCAGCTACCTCCATGGCTGTTTCTGCTTCTTCTTTCTCTGGTTAATCCTTATAACAAAATTTGCTATGGCCGAATTTTGTTTCAAAAATATCAACAGCTGCAAAACCATTAGCAGGTGTAACACAATTTCCTTTAAACAACCATTTCGACTTTTCACCTAATGGTAACATTTCTCTAACTTTGAGATTTGTCTTGTTGATAATTTTCTCTATTTCTATCTCTGTTATATGGCCAACCATTAATGCTCATGTAGTATTTATTTTCTTCTAAATGTTTATTTTAATTTAAAATTTTAGCCAGACTTTATTTTAGCAATGTCACATTTATATATCGCTGTTTATTGTACAGCTCAAGGTGTAATATCACTGACTACCTTAGTTTTTGAAACAGCAACATTTGCTGCAGATGCATTTCCCCTTCCGTTACTTCCTTCTAGTGTTGTAAAGAATCGACGATGTTTCTCATGTACTAGATTCTGTTTTTTGCTTGTCATGTGGCTCATTTGGTGTGCATACTTTAAATTCTGTTTCCTCAGGAACTGTTTTCCTTTGTTTGGTTATAACTTCTGCACTGGCAACTGTTGTAATATTATAGGATTGTATTTTCCAAGTGGAGACCAAATATTTCCTGTCCAATGTAACAAGTGCAAAAAAGCATATTCACTTGTTTGTTTAGCTATAGAGGAAGGTAATAACATTTTATTTGATATTCCCTTCATAGAAATCTGAATCATATTTCTTGGCTGCTTCAAGAATAGACTTATGATGTTCGACTGCATTATGTTGTGTTTCATCTAGTTCTATTCCATGTGTAATCCATTCTTTGTATTCATCATTAATTAATTCTTGTACTGCTTGTTCAGTGACTGGCAATGCATTCTTTATTAAAATGTGATCTGAATTTTCTGGCACAGGAGTTACTTTAGAATGATCTTTTTATTAAAATCATTAGTAGGTACATCTTTGGGTTCTGTGATCACATAGCCACCTTCTGCCACTTTCACTATTTAAATGGATCAAAATTAACTTGAAAAAGAGTAAATGTTTCAGAATCTAAACAAGATATGAACATCAATACCATAAATTACATCAGCACTATATTATGAAGATATAATAACATAAGCCTCTCATGGTGAACTTACAAATAGTAAAGTAAATGAAACATACAAGGACATAACTAATGAACATTAAACTGATAGGGAGCTGAAAAACCTATCAAGACTAGCTGAAAAGCGCCGATTCAAGACTATCCAAATAAGCATATGACATGTTTGCAAATGAAAACTAAAAAAGAAAATATCAAAAGTCATCATTAGATATAATAACAGTAGGACTAGCATCTTCAATAACTAAATTTCTTACAATTAATAACTTTAACAAATTACAGAAAGTGTCCAAGACTACTACTTAACAACAAACAGAATTGGATACTTTAGTGGGGTTTTATTTTTATGGTTTGGTATGCCAATTTCAACATGAAATGCTAGCTTGACAACTTCTAACTACAGTAATCTAAAAAAAAAAGCAAACAAGTTTTACAGAACCAGTACTTGTTTCATTAAAAAGTCAGTAACTACAGATACTATTTTCAAGATATTTGTAACTTGCAAATAACTTGAACTTGAATAATTGTTTAGGAAAATTTTAATTTCATTGAAAAAAAAAAGGAATGTAGATAGCAAAGAGAACAATTATGGAAAGGACAACTTGAAAAATCTAATGACTTGTGAATCACCAAAAAGAAGATCACAAAATATAAAAGATCATCGTAAAGTTGAACTTGGAAAACAACTTGAAAAATGTTCACAAGATTTTTATAAAGCCAAATCAGAAAAATTAAAAAACTGTTTACAGTAAGAAATCTGCAACCTCAATCTCTTGTACATATTGCTAAGCAATACATCTGAGTACACATTTTTTTTAAAAATTTGCTTGCTCTAAATAAATAATATATTTTACCTCATGGGTGAAAATGAAGAGTATTTTAACCAAAATGGTGAAATATATCTGCTTTTCACTAGTTTCAAACAAATATCCTTTCTAAATTCTGTATATATCCATATAATTGATATGATTTAAACCAAGACCACATCATTAACTGATGGGTTCTATCATCTTGTAATATATATGAAATATTTCAAAGGAATAACTTCTCAAGGTGGAAGTGATGGATACTTAGGAACAGAATTCCAGAAACATAAATCTAAAGTTGTAACAACCCCAAGAAATAACGACATCATCTCATAGCACATAACAACTCTACTAAGATTTAATAGTGTGTGATTGATCAATAGATCTACTGAATTAACTATCATTTGTGGATTTCTAAAACCTAAAAACCTGCACATTTTCCTTATTCACTGTAACAAAAATAAAAGTTTTAATGGCTCAAACTCTACCCTATTCAAGTTTCTACTTATAAAAATGTTTAAGTGTTTATCATCTAGTATGATGATAATAGTCCACATTAACATTCACATTCAATGATACTAAACACATATTAAAGATCAAAAGTAAAGATGACAGCTCTGAAGTAACATTTAATGACTATCATGAGCAAATCAATTTATTATTACCTAGCTCATGTAATTCTCTAACTGTAAGTGAGCTCACAAAGCCAGAGCAGTATGTAAACTAAAATGCAAATCAATTTGCCCTTTTGACATTAAATAAATGAAATATTTGCTCTATTCACATTAAATAAATGGAATTTTGGACAGGATATTTCAAACATATTAAAAAATGGAAAAGTGAAGTTAATAATAAATTAACATCCGTAGGTATGAGTAAACAGGAGATCTATTGAAAATACCTCTCAGAACTGCAAAAGCAAATAGATGATAAGAAGAAAATATTTCCAACAAGTAAGATTTATTTACTGATATATCAACTGCTTTAAAAGTTTTATAAACTGTTTATAAACAAAAAACTTGTAGAAGGAAAGAAGACAATACTATTAACCAACTGAACAAAGGATAAAGGCTGAAATACAGGCTTTAGTGAGTGATGTCAATGAAGTTAAGAAGTCTCTTGAAAATTACAATACATTACAATCACAGCTTTAATGGCTGTAGAAATAATTAAATGATTAGAGAGACAATGAAGAAGATACAAAAAAAAAATATTGGCATTGATTTAAAAGTCTGTGCAAAAATGATGGAAAGAAGACTGACAGCTGTCAATATTTCAATATATGATAATGGACTTGCAGATGAAGATTAATATAAGTGAAAATAACATTATAACTATAAACATGATGTACAATTTATGAGTCTCAGAATTGCTGGACTAGACCATTTAGAAGAAAAGAAATAACTTTCAAAAATTGTAAAGCTGATCAAGAACTTCTTAATAGTTCTGATGTACATGCAAGTACTGATGAATTTGGAAAAAGGGTGAATCAATTCAGAAATGATTTCAATAATACAGAACAAAAGATAAAAACAGAAACAGGCAAAATTGAAAAAGACATTAACAATTACATTATTAAAAAAGTACTTAGCATCAAGTTAAATAATTGGTTTAGCTCAATCAGCGATAGAGAAATCATCAGTTACAATAAACCTAAATATGTGATTAAAGACTACTGCAATGAATACAATTATTAAAAGTTTGAAAGAGAATAAAAAAGAAATGTTAAAAAAAATTTGATGTTGATGATGATGAACTGGAAATACAATGCATTTTGATTTTCATAACATCAGAATACCCTATTTGCGTTGATGTTGACTAAAGGTGGGTAATACGCTGGATCCAGCCCACCATGACTCCTGAAAACTGAGGAAACTACTAGAATCTTCCTCTATTAAAACTAATGTAATCGGATCATCTATTATTGCTAATGGGACCCCGAGTGGCCGAGTGGTCTAAAGCACTCTTCGTTACGGATCACTACCATCTCGCCTCTGTCTGCGTGGGTTCGAGTCTAGGATTCAGCCAATGTGGATATGTGAGAAAGCTTGCCAGTAGCTTCTCATGGGTCGGTGGTTCTTTCCGGGGATTTCCCAGTTTCTTCCTCCACCATTTATACTGGCCGCCATGTATAGCCTATCGTGTGCTGAAAAATGGCGTTAAGCCCCACAACAACAACAACAACAACATTATTGCTAATAATTAAAATGGTTATTTAAACACCACTGATGCAGCAGCATGCTGAGAGCTCTATGGTAAAACACATTTACTGTTGTCAGACAACACTGTACATTAATATGGCAGATACATGCAGCCCTTGACATTTTACCAAAATTCGTGGAGTGACACCCCCCTTCATGAAAATGAATACACACCCCAGATATAGACTCTCCCACATTCATATAGTTGACTTGGCGATTCAAAAAACTTGTACTACAATTTCTTGACATATTCTCCTTTTTCACAAACATTATCTACTACTTATGGATTTGAGCAAATGCACTATAACATTGATGATAAATTAAGACAGCAAGGTTTGGTTATTCCATATTATCGCTTTTTGAAAAATAGACAGTTTAAACTTAGTGATTTTTACCAAACTTCTGATCAACAAGTTACAATTATGATCTTTTTTAATTATTTTGGAATTAGTGTATATGAGGAAACTAATACTTTTATTTCTTATAGACTATCGTGTGAATTCAAATGATGTTAAAAAAAGAAAGCAACTTAACAAAGCTAGTTTTTAAGTGGAAAACATCATGAGATTTCTTTACAGTGAACTCCTTAAAAGTATACTTCTGTCATAAAAGATCTTTATGAAAATGTTTGACTTGTAGTAGCATTTTACTAAACAGTAAAAGGACGAAGGAAACATTTTTAATGACAATTATGTAGCGGTTATTATTAGATATTACAGCTGAAAAGTTAAAAAACAAAAAATTTATCTTTAAATAGAGCTGTTTGACAAAAAGGTAGAAGATTAGCAGATTAATCCATAGACAAAAGGTAAAGAATTCACGTCATCTGCTAAATAACATTAATTATTATATGGTGAAAGAGCAGCCTTATTCATCATGACAATATTCATCCTGTGTCAATATAATCAAATTACAAACATTTCTTGACAATTTATAGTTTACTAAAATAAGCAATCTCTATACAAATCTAATTTGATATTCTTAATACCTTGTAATCCTCTCTATAGTCCTAAAGCATATAGTTTACTTCTAAGGCCACAGAGTTTGTGTACCAGTATGCCAATTTTTAAACAATCCCAGAACTTTCTCTTTGGCTAATGATATTCCATATCTGTTATCATTTCTGTAAACATTATGCATGCAAAACTATATACTTGCTCTTGTATCACTGTAGATGTTGCCTGCTTCAACACTTGTTCATTGGGAATTTCTACTGGTTAAAGTTTCTTTTTGTCATCATACTTGTTCTTTAGCTTTTTTATTTAAAGCAACGTCTAGCACAATAACTGCATAACAAATTAGTTTGGCTAATTTTACATTCTAATTCTTGCAGACATCCTAAAGTTCTGCTGTTTTTTTTTTTAAACTGACCACTTCCATTTTGGCTTCAATTGCAGATTACATGCAAGACTTACTCACATCCGAAACTGAAGAGTCTGACAAGTCCTACAATAACCATAGGCAATTTAATGTTTTTCTAAACCAACTTGATTACAGTTTTTGTTAGGAATTTTTATTTTGTTTAATTAACATTCAAAACCTATATTAGTGTGACCTAAACAAGTCATGAAAAAAAACAAGTAATGGGGCCAAGTGCTTAGGAACTATTTTGTTACTACAGTAGTCCCCCTTTTATACGGCCACCCCTTCTGCACCGGGAAAGTGGCCTTATAAGACGGGTGGCCTTTCCAGAGGGGGACTAATTTTTTTTGAGAAGTATATGTAATGTACGTAGTAAGAAAGTTACAGTCTTCAAAGCATTTAATATCTTCATTTAATATCTTCGTTTAAAAGTAACATTAATTATTAAAGGGTTCTTCTTCATATAATAATAGACTTATTTCAACTGAATATGCATTAATAGTTCTTATTTTTGGTGTAAGCATGTTATGCAAATGTGTGTTGTTGTCATGTACATTGCAAAACCATTCAAGAATGTCATTTAAATCTTGGTACATGCATAATTCTCTTTCCATTTGCTCCATTTTCCCACTGCTGCTGAATAACCTCCTTGTCGGTTACAATGTTGTTTATTCGAGTCTTTTCAACATAAAATTGTTTTATTCAAGTCCTTTCTACCTAAAATTGTTCGGCAAGTCCCCCTCATCACCGCACTCAATGTCATGGAGTAGAATAACCGACTTTTTTCTAAAATAATCGTCTCCGTTAATGTGATGACATGTTAATGTTTGGTAATGATTTATTCGGATGTTGCTAACTGTATGCGATTTAATTATGCAAACGAAACTTTTGTAGAGCGGACGAAATGCCTTCTTCGTAAAGGAAGCGATAAATGTGTTGTCACGTGATTTATTGGTCTTTGTCTGGTATCCTGTTTTGTTCAAGGTTAATTTCTCTGTGTGTGCCTGTGTCTGCACAAAATCTATTTTTAGCCTATGCTGACCCTGTTATGACCTTGACATCAGGTTGTAATCATCAATGTTGCCAACTACAAGACTGATAAAACAATTTTTCTGCATTTAAACAAAATGCCCTGTGTTTTTAAAGACAGCGATCTTGTCACGTGATTCATTAGTCGCAGTTTGGTACCCTATTGTTTTTACATTTCTTTACACTAAGAGAGAGAAGCCAAAATGGCTTCGGTATGTACGCAGATTTAACCTGAACAATAGCACCTCGTGGCCGTTAGGATTTGTAAACTTGGCAATTATTTTCAGTAGTAATAGCCACTAATTATGAAAGTGAACAAGCTCAACATCTTACTAAGGGAAGCCATAAAGGCTGACTTGTGTATTGTACATCAATACCGCCACTTCTCAGCTGTTGCTACTGTTTAATAATTGTAATCTTAACAATTATCAGAGTGACTAAACCGGACATCTCATGATAACACAGCAGTAAGGCTAATCGGATTACGTGTACTACCTTTATGTATGGAATAAAATTTCAGTCTTACTCGGCTTTATGGGATAAATGTGGCTTCTCATGAGGGGTAAATGATGTAATATTAACCTTAGTGGTACATGTACTTTAGTCAACACTTCTGTCAGTAACGAAAACCTGACATCGGGAAACAGAAATCGGATTACTTAACACACATTATGAATAAAATACTGGTTCTGGATACACATTACAAAATGAAATGCGGCCGCTTGTGAGGGGTAAATTTGATATTTTTGCACTAATATGCTGGCCGCTGGTCGCATTAGCGGGGTGGCCTTTCGTGAGGGGTACTTTTGAACACAAACTCGTCGGTGCCAACGGATTCTGGCCATAAGGAGCGGGTGACCGCTGGTCAGGGGGGCCGTTCAAGAGGGGGACTACTGTATTAACATATAAATGTATCCCTTGAGCTGGTTGACAAGGATTCAAAATTAGATAATAAATTACCAAACAGCAGATGTGCTTGCTTAGTGGTGATGGTGCAGAGTGGGTAGTCATTATGGAGGTAAGATTGGCAACATTTTCATTTCAAAATCACACTATATCACAGTAAGCATTTTTTTAATAAACTGTATGATATGTCTCCATTAAGAAAGAGACAGCAATGAACAATTTCCACTGTAGTACAAACAAATAATTAACGTTAACATCATGGTGACTGCAACTGCTCTACTGCTTGCTTAAGATCGGCCACCACTCTGTCAATATCAGAAACAGTTGTATGTCTTCCAACAGACAGCCTTATTGCATTTCTTGCAATGTGTATTGGTACACCTATGGCCAACAATATTGGAGATGGTCTGAAACAAAAAAAGATTTGTTTTGGGTTTAGCATGGCTCTAATTCAGTAATCTTCTAATTTTATAAAAATACAATTGAATGAATACTGATACAGAAAGTACTTGCATTTACCAAATCTGATAGCATATAAACGACACAAAATTCTGAATACAGATTTAGTAATTTCAACAAAAATTAACGTCTTTTAGAAGCCATCATCATCATCATCATCATTATTGGCACTTAATGAGGGTAACATGTATAGTTATAAAACTGATCCCTAGCAGCTTGCTAAAGGCAGGTTCCTACTGTATTGATAACTTTATCCTTGAAAAATTCCAAGCAATTTAAACTGATGTTAATGCTATCTAATTTCGAAGAGGTGACTGTCTCTATATTTATCCTTATGTCTCCTGTAATTTCAACAATAGCATAATCTTGAAAATGCATTGGTTTTAGCTTTCTGAAACATTTTTTCCAGTACCTTTCTAATAGAATTTCATTAACAGGCTATGGATCAATTCCCAGTAAACCAAATGATGAAAATGGACATAGACCTGTAATGTTAGCACAAAAACAGATCCAACTTAAATCTAAGTTACTGAATTAAATTCATCCTAATAACCAAGTCGCAAATCTTGCATCTAACTGATTATGACTGAAGTCAATCTAAACAACTGACTTATGAATTATAAAGAGTAAAATCACTAATGTACAAAAATAAATTATTAAAAAAAAAGGTCTTCAACAGCCATTTCTTTAAGTGAGACAAATAGCTTCTCAAAACAGGTGAATGCTTAAAAGAGGTTTGTTTCTACAGTGAACATGTGCAAGTGGCCTAGAAAAAAATGGTCTTTTAGAGATCAGTTTTTTAAAGGTAATTTAATGATGTGATCTTTTTAAAGATCCACTGACTGTTTAATACTGGTTAAATTGTACAGCAAATAAGTGCATGGGCCCTAGAAAAGGTGGTCAAGGATCAGGTGTTTGTTTAACACAGGTGACATTAAAGGCTGGTTTTTAAATTAACAGGTTGATACAAGCGCTTAGTACTTGTTAAAAATAACAAATTCTCAAATTTTCAATGTTAAACTTAGATACTATAAATATTTTCCAGAATAAATATTGCTTAAACTAAAGTAATTTTGGTTTTGCTTTCTATGCATGATGGGATTAAGTGTTAAAATTACAAGGTTATTTCTTCAAAAGATATTTTGTCAGACTTTGACACTAAATATGAATGACATCTTCCACTTTACTTCGTTCTGCTAAGGTGTCTGAAAATACACAACTGAATGGAATCATTATACTTATTGCATCAAAGAGTTTTGTAATTTCCCTTTTTGGTGTTATCATAGGCAACACTAAGTGGTTTGTCATCAGTGGTCAGTGATTTTATCTTTTATTTTTCACTAAAATCTCTTTTCAAATCACAAACCTACTAGCTTAAAATATGGTAGAACTTGTTATATCTAGTTGCAAATTAAATATTTCAATCAGAAAATATAAATTCTTCTTTAATAAAATTCATTGCATGGAAAACCAAACACATTTTGGGGCAAGATAAGTAACTCCAATAATGACCCTGAGAAACCTGACACTTGTGATGGATGGATGAATGGACAGATTGATAGAGACAAACCAAAAAACAGATGATTAAAATAAAAGGAAGACTTTGGAAAAGAACAAGCTAAATCCATTTGGCCTCATCAATACAAACTGTACATGATGGCATGAAATTCAATTACTAACTACCTGTTTTGAGCATGGCAAGCAGCCCCAATACTGGCCTGAAGAACCTGACACTTGGCTAGTATTTTGTGACCTGAAAAAAGGGGAACTCAAGCTGCAATACAATAGTAAAAACAACATATAAGGATCACTCAATGGACATTTGATATCAATCTATTGTACAAACTGGTGGTTTTTATACCTGTAAAGGTCATATATATAAACTGAAATATGAAAAGAGAAAAAAAGAAACAGAAATTTATTAGGTTGGATAAACATTAAAATGAAGGGAATATTTTGAAAATAAATAACAAGCTAATCAAGCAGGACACATTGATATCAAGCCACCCATACAATCAGGGAGATATTGTGTGAAAATTAAAGTGGGTGGGTCTCAAACTCAGAGAGATATTGTGGAAATGAAAGTGGGTGGTCTCACTATCAGCAACATATTGTGTGGAAATGAAAGTAGGTGGGTCTAACAATCTGGGAGATATGTGGAAATCAAAGTAGGTGGGTCTAACAATCAGGGAGATACTGTGTGAAAATGAAGGTGGGTGGGTCTCCAACTCAGCGAGATACTGTGGAAAGTGGGTGTCTCACAATCAGGGAGATATTGTGGAAATGAAAGTGGGTAGTCTCACAATCAGGGAGATATTGTGGAAATGAAAGTGGGTGGTCTCACACTCAAGGAGATATTGTGTGGAAATGAAAGTGGGTGGTCTCGCAATCAGGGAGATATTGTGTGGAAATGAAAGCAGGTGGGTCTCACACTCAAGGAGATATTATGTGGAAATGAAAGCAGGTGGGTCTCGTAATCAGGGAGATATTGTGTAAAAATGAAAGTGGGTGGGTCTCACAATCAGGGAGATAATGTGTGGAAACAAAATTGGGTGTGTCTCACAATCAGGAAGATACTGTGTGAAAATGAAGGTGGGTATGTCTCTCAGTCAGGGAGATACTGCATGGAAATGAAAGTGGGTGGGCCTCACAATCAGGGTGTTAATTCTGCTAAAAATGATTCAGAACACTTATCAAATTCATCCATGGTCTCAAGAGAACCAACTTTTTTAAAGGTAAAATATGTGTCTTCAGTAATACTTAACTGATCTTAATATGTTTGAAGAATATCTACTGCCTCGCAAATCCAGCTTATAACCCAAGCCCTAATCTAAAAATGACATTAAAACCATGTTTGGCTTGCTTAGGAACAATGGTGCCTGAAATTGTTGTCTGCTTGTCAAGAGAGAAAGCCAGACAAAACTAGTCCCTCCATGGATACAGGGGTTAGTGCCACATACCATATAGCAACAAGCACTCTAAGGGTTGACAGTTAAATAAAAACTGTATACTGCACAGAGTATATTTTATAGGCATGACTTCAAACTCATTTTGAGAGTTTTCACATGTCACTGCTCTCCAGGTGCATGAAATTTGTAGAAATTTTGCAGTCTGCATACCATGGCAGCAATGTTGAACCCATGTTTAAGTTTCATTTGCGACAAAGAGCTAGAGATTTGGTCTGGAGAAATCAAGGTTGAGCAGAATGTCAGAAAGACCCTTATTCTGACCAATGTCATTCACAAGCCACAAGGCCACAAGGAAAAAGCCCAGTGATTTGGTTTCCCAATACCCTAAAATGAGTATGTTTTTGCCATATAACATCTGCCACAAGTTAAATGCATTTATCACTGCTATCTCCTTCAGAACGATGTGCAACTACTTCTCCCAAAAAGGCCTTGTCTTGCTAAATTCAAGGAAGGGCAGAAGTTGGCCTACCCACTCTGATGTGCTGACATTTATGAATATGATTATTTTTAGAGGCTGGTCCAGCAGTGGAACTCCCTCCCACCACACCCATAAGCCAGCTGAGGTTATGAACATTAGTTGAGATGGGACTTCATGCCATCCGAAACTCTGACTGACTGATCCAGTGGGCAGTTCTTGGGCCGCCATTGTGAGAAGAGGATCATTTGAAGCATTCTCCTCAACATAAAGCCTACACGTGTACAGAGGTAAGTTTAGTCATTCCAGTCCCACAAGGTCTCTGCCAATAGCTGGAACCCATGTCTGCAAGTCTGCAACTGTATGGTAGTCCTATTGATATCTGAATCCTGGAGCCATCTTGCCAAGCAATGTAAGATATCTACAACCAGTACTGAATGGGGAAATTGCATGAATGGCAGTTGCTTTTGATAGGATGGTGGCTGGGGGCTGGATTTGTGATGCAGTGGATGCATTTCTATCATATTATGACCAGGAAATTTACTTTTAGCAGAAATTGAGCTGCATAACACATCTGAATAAAATTCAGTCATAACTATTGGAATCACTGTGTGGATTTGAAAGTGTGTGACTACGATAATCTGAGCTATTGCTCCACTGTATGATGATGCAGAATGCTGACAATCGAACCAATGGTCTTGTCAATATCAAGCTGCAGACCAAATTTGATGAAAGTTGATAATAACTGAGATATTTAGTTTTCATAAATGAATGCAAATAGGTCCAAGAATCTCCAATAAATGATGACAAACAATGCAGACAATCAAACTCCACTAAGGTCTCATCAGAATCAAGGTGCACACCAAATTTGGTTCAAATATAATAACTGTTAAAGGATTTATTATGCCAACAAGAAAGTGGGTGGGTCCAAGGCTGAACAAACTTGAAAGATCATTCTGCAATGATCCTTTTGCTCAAATTTTAACAAATTCTTTTCAGTGACTATTTTTAGTACTGGTGGCAATATATGATGGCAAATCTGCATTATTTGTATAAATCTGAAAGCCCTTCACGAAAGGATGCTCTGTGCCAAATTTGGTCAACAGTGATTCGGTGGAATTTTTGATGAAGTTTACAACAGCAAGTGTTAACAGATGCAAGACAGATGCCATATCATGCATGATTGATGCAGTGAATACCATAAGCCAGGTCAAACAAAAATGGAAAAATTAAAATTCCACTCCAAAATGAAAATCTTTACTGGTGTTCTCAAAACAGAGCCCCAGCTTTATCTTTTTGAACTGGAAAGCATATCTGAAAAAACTAAACAGCTAACAGAATAGGAAATGTACACACCTTCTAAACCCTCTCCTAGGAAAGAAACATTGCATGTATTTGGAATTCTCTCACTACCTTCAAGCTTGCCATTAAAGACAACTGAGTCACCAAATGTTATCTGAAACAAATATGAATATTTGCAAATAAAAATATGTACAAAGCTGCCAAAATTAATGCAGAGAGTCTCCCAGGATTTTATCAAAAGGTGGATTTCCCCCTTTGTCAGAAAAATAAGGGGGTAGTAGAACAAGAATGAGGGTGAAGAGGACATAGTTCAATATTTACATAACATTTCCATATCCATCTCTTTCTTCATTATCCACTATTTAAGACCCTTATTGAAAAAATCTTCTAAAGATGTTGCCTCTAGTTGTATAAGCATTAATATAATGATTGTTTCTGAGCTTAATCTGTTCCTTTATCTGTGTATGAATATTGTTCTGTACTGAGAAACCCCTTTCACAGTCTGCTGTCTGAAGGGGCTTATACATGGCTAGCTTAGCCAGCTGGAACAAGTTTGAAAATGGTTCTTTGTTGTTTTTATGTACCTTTTCCACAGCTCACAGGTATGGTCTTTTGGATACTTCTGCTCCAAACAATGATTTTTCACTAACATAAGCTTTGCTAAAGATTAACTTTCTTAAATTAGCACTCTGCTGACTACTATGCCAGATTTACTGGTCCATAATTCTGATTAGGATTTCAAGCCCATTATTGCTTTAGCTTTGCTAAAGATTAACTTTCTTGAATTAGCACTCTGCTGACTACTATGCCAGATTTACTGGTCCATAATTCTGATTAGGATTTCAAGTCCATTAATGCCACTGTTTACTTTTTGAAACAGGTACTTTGATCAAATAAATATCTTCACTTTGTAATTTTACTTTTAGATAAAAAAATTTTATCACATAGTTGGTACATTGCCTATAGTGTGTGCAGTTTAATATTTTTGATATTATAACATGTGAACATATCAATTTATGTGATTCTGATTGGTCCAAATAAGCCCATGAAATTATTATGCAGTATTCTCATGACTAATTGGCTGTGATTGTGGGAAAACTTTTTTAACCCCACCTTATGAAATGTTTTGTTTTCAATTAACATTTTAGCAGTGACCATTCTGGTGGCCTAGTGGTAAAAGCGTCTACCTCAGATGCGGCAGGTCGCGGGTTCGAACCCTGGCCAATTCGTAACAAAGACTTATAGAAAATGGTACTAACAGCTGCCTTGCTAAGCTCTCAGCATTAAGAGGTTAGTGTTAGGACTGGTCGGCCTGGTGTCAGGATGATGTGACTGGGTGGGACATCATGCTACATGTCTGCGGCATGATGCCCCAGTGCTAGACATCACTATAAACTGCAACACTGCAGACATCATAGCAATATGACTGAAAAATTGTTGAAACTACATTAATCCAAATCACACACACACACACACATTTTGGCAGCCATTTTTCAACTCAACTCATGAAAGGAAATGTGGAAAAATAATCTTGGCTGTCTGAATATGAACAATTTACCCCCACATGGGTTTGTTATGTAATGCATATCAATATCATCATAGGAAAAGTGACTTAAAACTCAAAGACAAGAACAACAACAAAAAGTAAAACTAAGGGTATTGCTCATTTGATTGCGAATGTATAGTGTGGGGTGGAGAAGGGTGGTAAATCTGTAATGCAGAATCCACCCTATATACAAGAGTGGTTTAAATGGTAACTTACAGAAGTAAATAAACTCACCTCTCCCAAATGATAGAAATTTATCCAACCAGAGCATATTTACACAGTAAATCTGACTTAGAAAGAAATGTTTACATCTTCTGTACATTCTACTGTTCCAAATCAAATACTGCAAATATTCAGTCACAAATACATTATAGTAAGTTTGAAAAATGAACTTGTCCTTATAAAATGTTCTGTTTATTCAGGACACTTGTTGTTTGATTTGGAGTTTATAAAAAAGTACAATCTACTTGTACTAGTTCAACTTTTATTGGAACTATATTTTATGCACAACAAATGAAAGGTGCACCATCTGTCAGAATGAACAAAATTATTCATTCTTCTTTCTAAATAATTTCCAAAAAAATAAAAACTATGTGATAAAACAAATCTCAAATGGATAATGATTTAATATTAAATTTATTAAACTCATTGAGTCATGTCCAGCTTTTGCTTGCCAAGGCCTGCAAAGCTAGTCATTATTCAACTCGTTTCAGTAGGCCATCCCTATTCTACAACTCAGACTTCAGGTGGCCATCCCTATTATATAACTCAGTCTTCCAGTGGCCATCCCTATTACATAACTCAGCCTTTAGTAGATCATCCCTATTATACAACTCAGCCTTCAGTAGATCATCCCTATTATATAACTCAGCCTTCCGGAGGCCATCCCTATTATATAACTCAGCCTTCAGGAGGCCATCCCTATTATATAACTCAGCCTTCAGGTGGCCATCCCTATTATATAACTCAGCCTTCAGTAGACCATCCCTATTACATAACTCAGCCTTCAGGTGGCCATCCCTATTATATAACTCAGCCTTCAGTAGATCATCCCTATTATACAACTCAGCCTTCAGTAGATCATCCCTATTATGCAACTCAACCTTCAGTAGATCATCCCTATTATACAACTCAGCCTTCAGTAGATCAACCCTATTACACAACTCAGCCTTCAGTAGATCATTCCTATTACACAACTCAGCCTTCAGTAGATCATCCCTATTATATAACTCAGCCTTCAGTAGATCATCCCTATTATATAACTCAGCCTTCCGGAGGCCATCCCTATTATATAACTCAGCCTTCCGGAGGCCATCCCTATTATATAACTCTGCCTTCAGTAGATCATCCCTATTATACAACTCAGCCTTCAGGAGGCCATCCCTATTATATAACTCAGCCTTCCGGAGGCCATCTCTATAATATAACTCAGCCTTCAGTAGATCATCCCTATTATATAAATCAGCCTTCAGTAGATCATCCCTATTATACAACTCAGCCTTCAGGAGGCCATCCCTTTTATATAACTCAGCCTTCCGGAGGCCATCCCTATTATATAACTCAGCCTTCAGTAGATCATCCCTATTTAACAATTAAGCATTCAGAAGGTCATCCCTGTTCTACAACTCTGCCTTCAGGAGGCCATACCTGTCTTGACTCCTCTGTTAACTCTGGTCACATATCATAGCCTGCATTGAACAAAGACAGGTAAGATAAAAAGTCTTTTGTTTCCATGAAAGTAACAGAAATTTTAATTTATTAAAAATACAGTAATAAACTATTATATATATATATATATATATATATATATATATATATATATATATATATATATATATATTTAGTGCTCTTTGTGATGTATGTATGGTTAGTATTGTAGTAGTGTAAACACATTCACAATAAGAAAGCAAAAGCTGGGAAGTAATGAACAAATACAACACAAGGGTATAACTTAAGCATGCCAGAAGATACGTAAATTGATTAAAGAGTTAAGTACCCAAGAGACACATGTATAAATGCATGCAGTCCAAGGAAATGAAGGAAGATATTCCAACTGTTGGAAGTGGACTAAGGTATCACACTGGGAACATGTTGCCTTTATTCCAATTACTACTTGGAGGAGAGAATAATGTCTTTGGACTGGAGACTAGTGCTAAGGAAAGATACAGAAATGCAATAATAACATCTTATGCTTTACTGCTATTAAACCATCCATAATTTTCTCCATCTGAAATGGGCATAATGCCTCTGTATCCTCTCCATCCCCACCTACATTTAAATCTTGGACAGAAGATGGCAGCCCATGATAATGTATATTGCTGACAGTTAAATAATAAAAATTACACACACTCTCATGAAAAATGAGACAAGAATTACCTGCACTGAAATATAAACATCTATGATAATGTTTACTGCTATACATGTAATAACCTCTCCCTAATAAAAAATCATAAATTTAATAAAACCGATAGAAATTGACCTGATTCCCTATTGCAATGCCAATAATGTTAAGCAGTCACTAAAACTTAAGAAAAGATTCAGAGGTCACATGTCCAAGGGAAGTATTTTGGAAATTGTTGTTGTTGTTGTTGTGGGGCTTAATGCCATTTTTCAGCACACGACAGGCTATACATGGCAGCCAGTATTAATGGTGGAGGAAGAAACCGGGAAATCTGCAGAAAGAACCACTGACCCACGAGAAGCTATTGGCAAGCTTTCTCACATATCCACATTCGCCGAATCTTAGACTCAAACCCACGCAGACAGAGGTGAGATGGCAGTGATCCGTAACGGAGAGCGCTTTAGACCACTCGGCCACTCGGGGCTCCCTTTTGGAAATTGTCTAGTATTGGTATATTTCATATGAAACAATTCACACAAGTATCAATCTTGTCTAAAATTATGACACAAAATTACTGAACTGCTGCACTTGCATTTCACATCATTGTGTGTGTTGTGACTTGGATTTTTAATAAAGCTTTATAAAAATTTCCGTCATATCACTATGATGTCTAGCACTGGGGCTTCAAGCAACAGACATGTAGCATCATGTCCCACCCAGTCACATTTTCCTAACATGAGGTCAACCAGTCCTAACACCAACCTCATAATGCTGAGTGTTAAGCAAGGCAGCAGCTATGATAGTACCATTTTTATAAGTCTTTGGTATGATGTGGCTAGGGTATGAACCGACGACCTCCTGCATCTGAGGCAGACACTCTAGCCACTGAGACCACTCACACATCATTACAATGCCACTAACTGCATCAAGTCACTGTTCAACAGCTGAGGACAGTCTGACTATTACCTTCAATTTCTCCTCCAGGTATGCACGAACATTTCTCATAGCTATTTCATGGCTGTGACAATTGTGACAGACAATCTCTGCAGCCTAGAAAATAAACAATAAAAAAAATTTTTTTTTTTTAAATCTTTAGGAAAGAACATAATAGTGTCATAAAATTAGTTTGTACATATTTTAGAGATACAAGTTTCATATGTTCATTAACTGTAGCAAATAAAGAGAAATATCAGTCATTTGTAAAAATAAAAATATCTGTACTCATAATACCTTTCCAAGGCCAGCTATCATTCCTGTATTTTCTGTTCTGCAAATAAAAGAAACCAGTGAGCGTGATTATTTCAAACTCACATTTGAATAACTTGTAGTCTAAGAGCTGATGAAATTATACAGAACATATCCGACTGTAAAACTTCAGACTTTATTTCCTTTCAAATGATTTACATTCACTTTTTTCAAAAATAATTATTATTTTAATTCTGAAAAAAAAAAAATCTAATCCAGTTCAGTGCTGTGGCCTCCAGTCTATCAAAAGGTTTACAAAGGATTGGTTAAACCTTTCTCTTGCACTAGGTGCATGATTTATGCAATCTGATGGCAGCTAATTATAAATTCTCTATAAAGCTCGACTGAATTTCATTATATTAACTTGACTGTTATCTTGCCACATGTGTAAAAGTAATTCTTACCTACCCTGATCTAAAATTTCTCTCCTGTCCACCACCAAAGAAGATTGGATACAGGGGTAAAGTGCCTGATCCGTGATCCCTCACATACACAGCCCCTATTCTAGGTCCATAGAACTAAAAGAAATTTGATACAGGAGAAAAAATAAACTTCCTTTGTTTTTGTTTGCATATAGTGTGGGTCAGTCTTTCATACATTGTATGGTGTTCTGGGTGGCTGAGCGGTCTAAGGCGCTTGCCTTTACAGACCACTCACACATCTCACTTCTGTCTGTGTGAGTTCAAGTCTTGGCCTGACCAACATCATTACATGGGTATGTGAGAGAGCTTGCCAGTAGCTTCCTGTGGCTTTATGGTTCTTCCCAGGTTGTTGTTATTGTGAGTTTAATTCCATTTTTAAGAACATGACAGTCTATATATGGTGGTCGATGTAACCAGAAGAACCCTGGAAAACCTCGGGAAGGACCATCAACCTATGGGAAGCTACTGGCAAGCTATCCAACATACCCACAGTGGCTGAGCCTGAGACTCAAAAATTCTTGCGACCACTTGGCCACCCGGGGCCCCTCTTCCTAGGTTCTTCAGTAAGTATACTGCCCACCATTATAGCCTATCATGTGCTGAAAAATGACACTAAACCTCAAAAAACCAAACCAGCTATATAATGTAGGAATGCTTATCTTGCCCATGATTCAGTGACAAGATTTAACGTTTGGGGGTCACTGTAACAGGGAGACAGGCAGGCAGCAGGAAAGATGTCTGTGATGATCTGTCGAAACTGGAAATGCTGCATGTCATCATTGAGATAATGAATATAAAAACACTGAAATATTTTTTCTTTTACTAATAATTTTGGTGAAGACATTGTAAATGAGGGTACTTGTGCAGAGAATATAGGTATCATTATCTCTTAACCATCAGTTTGGGAACTGGTAGTTTTTGACTCCCTTCAGAGTTTTGTAATTTTATTCCTGTTGTAGCCATTTCACCCTTTCCTTCATCTCCCATTTTTTAATGGACCATGGCATAAGATTTCAGAGAACTTTCATCCAATGTCAATTTCAGTATGATAAACAAAACACATAGCTGTTTACTCCTTGGCCCCTTACTCATGTAAGACACACATGGCACTCACTTTTGAAAATATGCTTCCCTGTACAGAGAACTGACTTCTTTTTTTTATTCCATCTAAATGGTCCTGTCAACACAGCATCCATTTATTTAAACATCAGATGGTGGTTACAATCTCAAAATAAGGCTGAGTATTAATAAGCAGTTATGCCACCCAACTTAAATGCATGATTCCAGGAGTTCCTGACTTTTATCATGGTTCTTTATTTTCTTGACATTTATATCTGTAAATTAATCTTCTCCTGCGAAATGTTTTTGTTTTGAAATTCAAGCACTTTTCAGAAAAGAAGACATCTGTTGAGTATTTTCAGTACTGTTCCAGTACATTTCGGAGCTGATCTCAAATTTAAGTACTTCTGCACTACGTTTTGTGACCCAACACAAATTCAAGAACTTTTCCAGTACATTTTGCAGCCAATGTCATTAGCACTTTTCAAGATTTGTACAAACCCTGATTGACCATAGCATGTAATTAATATATCTGTGACCTGTGGCAACTGCACAGTCAGGTACAAATGTAGATTTTGTGCTGAAAAAATAATGAACAGCCTGTAGAGATATTAAATTTCCTTCAGTTTTCCTGAAGGCATATGCAAGTGGAACTGATTATAATTCTGAGTCCATGAACATCAAAAAATGGAAACAAAAATGGTACTGAGCAACATTAAGTCCATTGTTGTGATTGTTTAGAATACAATTCACAATCAGGAGATCGTTGTGATTGTTTAGAATACAATTCACAATCTCGTGCATTAATATGGTGCAGGTAAATGAGGGTCTTTCACTGCATTTCAAAAATGGTCAATATGTCTGGTCTACTGTAACAGACCAGTCAAATGATGCTTGACATACAAATTAAATATGAAATAAATAATAAGATTACCATGAAAAGCACTTGATAAGCTTTTATTTGACCTTTTGACCCCAAGATCATTTTGTTTCTTCCACACCTTAAGTGCAAGCCCACCAAATAGTTTGATCAAGGTATGAAGTATAGAAGTAATTTTATTAAGCAAATACATTCTTCTGTTGGACAGTGACCCTGACCTTGGACCTTTTGATACCAAATTTCAATAAGATTCTTACTTACCACAAAAGCAAGCTTCTGCAAAGTTCTGTACAGGCATGTAATGTAGAACTACTACCACTATGTTGAAACTATTCTACTTCTTTCAATCAAAATGACCTTGACCTGTGACCCCTAAATTTTATAAATTTCATCTTTAGCCTAAGTGCAAGCCATCCACAAAAATTCATTAACTGCAAGTCGCAGTGAACTTGAGTTATTGTGCAGAGATCAAACTGGTAACAGACTGACTGACAAAATCATAACATAATATGCTCTACCCATGGCAGACACAATTCAACACATTATTTTAACTATGTACCTTCATGTTTTATGCCCAAATAAACCATAGATGTAGTTCTAATTATTGTCTGAAGTGCTCCTATTTTGGACATTATTCACTTGTTATTAATAACAACTTTAAATTTAGTATTCATAATATAAATGTTATTATTTGATAATAACAAAAATGTAGCAAAACCTGACCTTAGTAACCTCTGCTAAAAGTGACCACCTGTTATTTATAAAGAAAAATTACTTGCCCAGATCAATTTTATTATATAAATGCTCCATTGTGAGTAACCACCTGCAAAACACAACCATTATTTTTTTAGTAAAACATATTTCTATATTGCTCTGAACCATCACATCACAGAAATGATAAAACACCACTGACCTTGTAGTGCAATGCCCAAGTCATGTAAAACCACTATATGATCAACCATCCCTTCATCAAAGGAGCAATTGTTTGTTGCGTTTTTTCAAGTTATTGAAAAACACACACACCATGCCATCATCAATTCACAGCCTGTTACACCCTTAGTTTATCTCTTCATGACATTCAATTCACAGCTTGTTATACCCTTAGTTTATCTCTTTGGCTTTTGTCTCTCTAGTAAATTTACTTTGTTAATGGATGCATTACTTCTGTCCCTTGCTTTCATTCATCACTACGGATATTGTCCATATCTAACCAAAGCCTGATAAAAACCCTACAGTGCAATTCATACACAGTATGAGTATGCCAACTGTGCAATTATTATGCTACCTCTAAAGTTACTCTGAAATGTATGGACATATAAATATACATTACCTAGTTCATTTGGTAATTTATATGCTAATGATCTTCAAATATAAATGTTAATGTTAAAATGATAGATGTGTATCTATACTGCTATACAAAATTATTTCCAGATGAATGCATGCATTACTACAGAAAGTGTGTGTGTATGATTTGGATTTGTAACATACCTTTAACAAATGTTTAGTCATATGGCTAACATGTCTGCAGTGTGGCAGTTTCTAGTAATGTCTAGCACTGAGACATCATGCTGCATGCATGTAGCATCATGTCCCACCCAGTCACACTATCCTGACACAAGGCTGACCAGTCCTAACACTAACCTCTTAATGCTGAGCACCTGGCAAGGCAGGTGTGAGTACCATTTTTTATAAGTCTTTGGTATGACTCAGCCGGGCCTTGAACCCACAACCCCCCACATCCAAGTCGGATGCTCTAACCACCAGGCCACTGGAGCAGTCTCCTGAAGAAGGAACTATAAATGAAGAATACATGTACAGTGAATTGTGGGTATTTTTCCTTCTTAAAAACAGTGCTGAATTTCATAATACGAAATTGGTCCTTTGCACAAAATGTTATTAGAGACCACCTTTTTCTTGGCATTAGTGGCAGTCTCTCAAGATAAGTTTTACTGTATGACCATTCATTCAGGAGGAGAAGTAATAACAAGATTTTCAAGATGGCCACTGTGGTGGCCACACGGAATGTTTGAGTGGAACCATTTCCTTTAGTACCAATTCGACCATGGGATGAATGTGTGTGTAAAGTTTCATGGCAATCCTAAAGTATTTTAGGAGGAGTAGGGATAACAAAGTCATGCTAATGGATGGACAGATGACAGAAGAGGGAGAGACAATGAGCAAGTTACCTCCAGATTGGCACCAATTTCACTTACGACCAACTAGACAGCACAAGAAGTCTTCTGGTGAACACCTCATGTCAGTATGACCTTCCAATGAGAAGGAGTCGCGAAAACATTATTTTCAAGATGGCTATCATGGCAGACATACTGGATGTCACATTAGCACTACTTTTGTTTAAGACCAACCAAACATCACAAGAAGTCTTCAAGTAAAAATGAATCCATGCTGATATGACCATCAATTCTGGAGCAGTAGCGATAACAGGATTCTCATGGCGGCAGAAATACTGGACATGCAACTGCTAGCAATTTTACAAAGTACCAACTAGACATCATAGGAATTCTTCTAGTGAAAAGCCCATTTCAATGATTTATTGTTCAGGAGGAGGAATGATAACAAGATTTACAACATTTGTGCTGTGGTGGCCATATTGGAAGTCCAAGTGGCACTATTTTCATTCAGGACTTAGAAGACGAATAAGAGTGCCAATTTTTACGGCAATCCTCGAGTAGTTTAGGAGTAGCAATTGTTGTATTCACAAACAACTAGAAATTACAAATCTTCCATGAAACCCCATGACAATATGACTTGATATTCAGGAAAGAAGTGATAACAAGATTTTCAAGATGGCTCCCATGTTCACCAATCTGACTGGGCCATTTACATTTAGGGTCAACTAGATATCATAAGAAGTCTTTTAGTGAAACTCCCATGTTGAGATGACTCTCCATTCTGGAGGAGTAGCAATAACAAGATTTTCAAGATGGCTGCTGTGGTGGCAACATTGGATGTCAGAGTGGCACAATTTTCATTTAAGATCAACTTAGACCATCTGTGTACAAAGATTTCTATGTAGTTTAGGAGGAGTAGCAATAACAAACTTATGCTAATGGATAAATGGAAGAATGAAAGACTATCCCATAAGCTTCTGGTCTATGACATGAACAATTAATTATGAGAAAAAAATCAAAATGCAATACTTTAACAAGAACTATGAATAAAGAATAAAACCTGTATAGTAATTGTGGATCTTTTCCCTTCGTACACAATGCTGAATTTCAACCTTGAAAATTGGTCATCTTGCGTAAATCTGTTATGAGACCATATGTCTTTAAAGATCATATTTTGTTGGCAGAAGGGGTGGTTTCCCAAGACAGGTAATAATAATAATATTATCATCATCATTATTATTTTTATTATTATTCAGCTCTTGTCAAAATAAATACAGCTAAGCTGCTGATTAAGCACTTAAATAGTTTTCTATGGAAGAGCCAGCAGGCATCATAGTGAAAGCTGAATGACTCACCATGTTTGGATAGAAGAGGGCATATTTTATGTTTATTACACTGTAAAAACCAATAAAAACTAAATTAAAACCCGAATGTCACTCAAAAAGACTACTGACACCAGTAGGCATTTCTCATGATTTCCACTGATATTTCATCCAATATAGTGTTATTAACTGAGAATATTACAAAAAAATATGTTAATACTTTATTAAAATTTTTGAAATTATGTCTATTCCAAATTTACATGTACTAAAACTACCAATTTTCATTGCAATCTTTATCAGTGTTAACAAATAGGAAACTATTTTTTTTTTATTTTCTATAAGAAAAGAAAATGGAATCCACATCTGCCACCACACTGGTATGTTTTGAATGCTAAAATGATGGGGCAGCATACTCTGTATCAAATGTTTTGATGAAGACAAGTTTTTATTGGAAGAGGTACATACCTTATGACCCACTATTGTGAGATAATCAACATCTAGATCAAAGACATCGACAGGGATTTTGCCAAGGGTCTGGGCAGCATCTGTATGCATCAGAATCTTGGACTCTCTCAGGCCACGTTTTATGCTGTGGACGTTTGCACTGATCTCTTCTATTGGCTGTAAAATTGTGTGGATATACAATACTGACAATAGCAATGTATGCAAATGTATATACATCAAGTTAAATTTGACATTTAAAGTTTTCAAAGAAGAAAAATTACAGAACAAAGCTGAACAAAAATGAACTCGTTTTGACAAAGATATTTTTCAACCAACCAACCAGAAGGTAATAACTTCATATATTGTTTCCTGTCACAAATTTGAATGAATAAAATTTGAAAAATTAAATCACTTAGTCGATTTTTTTAAAATTACTTGGTGTTAACATACTATTAACAGTGAGTTCCATACTTGTTGTGGCTGAATTACATCAAAAGATTACATGTAATGGCATCGACTCCGTTGTCATACCTGTATCACACCTGTCTCATTGTTGGCCGACATGATCGTTATCATGCATGTATTGGGTTTTATGGCTTCTACCACTGACTCTACTGACACTCGCCCTGTTTTTGTTGAGGCAGGAATGAAAGTGACCTCTAGAAGCAATAAAAAATTTAGTACACCAACAGATAATTCCAAATTGACCCGTCACTTAAGAAACTGAACTCTAATTTAGTGAGAGAAAAAAATATACAGTAAATCATTGCTTTATGTTCATTGCTATAGCATATTTCTTCCACAGTGTGTGTGTGTGTGTGTGTCTGTGTGTGTGCGTGTGATTTGGATTTTTAATGTAGCTTTAAAAAAATTTCAATCATATCACTACAATGTCTGCAGTGTGGCAGTTCATAGTGATGTCAAGCACTGGGGCATCATGCCATGGACATGTAGCTTCATGTCCCACCCAATCACATTATCCTGACACCTGGCCAACCAGTCCGAACACTAACTTCTTATGCTGAGTGCAAAGCGAGGCAGCTGTTAGTACCATTTTTGTAAGTCTCTGGTATGACTCGGCCAGGATTTAAACCCGCAACCTCCCACACCCAAGACGGACACTCTAACCACTACTAAGCCACCAGAGCGGTTTCCACAGTAAGGGCTGGACAATCTTGTTCAAGTATGATGTATGGAAAGAAACTTGAAATTAAACAGTCTACAAAACAATCTATAATCAGTGAAATAATTAACAAACAAATACCTAACCTTCTTCCAAATTAGAACATCTGCAAAAAATTTAACCATTGCAATTGCAATTTAACATGGTTTGGAAACAGTGAATTATATCTTGGGACATTGGCCATAAGCGTGAACACTATGACACAGTTACCACAATTTAATTTCGGTAAATTCTAGGTTCATTAAGATATCATGTTGCTTAATCTGCATTAAGTGTTGATTACAGTGTCAATCATTACTAGAAAAAGTTAATTATAAACGTGATCTAGATTATAATAAAGTATACATGCAAACTTCTGATTGAAGCTCAGGGTTATAACCTCAATGTACTCTTGTAAACTACAGTCATAGTTATAATTTTATAACAGAAAGTAAAATGATATTACATCTGCTTGTATTATCTTACCTCCGAACATCTGATGGATATTCTTTATTTCTTTAACAAATGCCTCAATCAATCTTAACACTAAAGCATCTAAAATCTAAATAAACCTATCAGTAATTTTTTGTTGTATAGATAATATTGTCAGAGTTAAAATTTGCTGCCCAATCCTTATTTGTAAAATTTAAATAGTTGATATTCATTGCATATGCTTCTGCACTTTTGTAACTTTATTTCTGCCAACATCATGTGCTTATTAAATAATTATTTATTTATTTATTTATTTATTGATGTTGTTATTTTTCTTTGTAAATTCTAAAACAAAACACAACATTATTTTTTAGGCTCCTATGCAAAATGTTTCTAATCGATTCTTGTTTTTTATTCATCTTTTCAAAGTTTCATTAAAAATTAACAGTTGAGGCACTATAACAATGTAATATTATTTTTAATTATGTGCATTTTTTGGCTAGTGATAGATAAGGAAAACATTAATTACATTTCAATGATTATTTTTCTTTTGTAACAACATCATGCATAGATTCAATAAAACTGTCTCATGCAGAAACAGTTTCCATGCAGCAACTAAAACTATCCTTCTATGCTTAATTTTCTTTTACTTGTATTAGAAGTAAACGGAAAATAAATACACCTTGTGCATGAAAGGAAATTTCACATTAAATTATGCTTCTCATTAATGGCAGGAAATAAACTCCACTTTCTTGATTAATCCAGCCCTCCCCAAAAACAAAAATAATTTGTCTTTCCTATCTCTACACAGAGACTATGCAAATAACACCCATGGAAGAAACTCTTCCAAATACCATTATAATTACCACCCCGGCCACCTATGTACAATGATTTCTTTAGGTTTCACAAACAGAATGGGAATTTCATCTATGGTATTTTTCGTAATGGTGGGGGGCGTCAATTTTTATGGGAGTTAGTTTTACATGACAACAGTATCTATAAATGGACTCCTTAAAGGATGTTTCAACAAATATCTGAATGATAAATAACTTTTAAAGAATAAAGAATAAGCTTATCTTCATTATCAGCATATTTGCCACAATCATGTGTGTTACACTACACAAATCATAGAAGACTGTGTGGATCTGGTGATTATGTCCACAGCCTTGAAAAAACTATCCAAGTTCAAGACCTTTGCATGGTAGGTGTCAAAGCAAACTTCTCAAGTTCCGATTTATTTTGAAAACTGATCATTTCTATTTAGGCATTACGGGATTGCGAACAACAAGCAAGATTTACTTACCTCAGAAATCGAAGAGCTTTACAATGTGCAAAACTATGCACTGCCAAAAATGAAGATTTCACAAAGGAAGCACTCCAATAAGCATTGGGTATTTTAAGCTTTGCAATAACTTTAACAGTAACAAGAATGAAAAATAACTACCGTAAGTCATTTAATGAACCAGAAAAGGGTGCAAACTGTACAACATTAATTCACCAAAGTTTATGAAACATTATCCCTGGGCATACCTCCTGGTTACAACATCAATATCAAACCTGTCACATGAACTAGCAAACAGGAAACTGACATAGTCTGTGCCACCAGGATGGCTGACTGGTTGGCTATGCAGATGTATGAATCCCCTTATATTGCCATACACAACAAAACAGTCGACTGGCTTGTAGCACAACTTGTTGACATGACTGACCTCTGTTTGCCAGTGGTTATGGACAGCCAGCTGGAATGGCTCGTTACTGACTGGGATGGAAGCTGACAGACAAAAAAATGTCTAAGGAGTCCAAATCAACCCCCATATATCTAGATCTATAGGCACTATGGTCATGCTAAGGCATTCCAAATGTATGAGCAAAATTTTCCATCATCTTCAAGCCCTTACTGGACAGACCTGATGAAAGGTGGGATGTAAACTCTCCCAAAGCCAACAACTGTAACATCTCTTAGAAATGTCACATCTATTGCACACAGCTGATCGGGTGTGATGGTTTACAAAAGTAATGTTCAAGAAAACTTGGGATGGAGGAGGAGCCATCACGGCATCCTCCAGTATGCAAACATGACTGTTAGGCAAAGAAAATCATTAGTTTCAGCACAATGGGTGTTTCTTGCATATGTGTGTTTGTCTAGAGTGGGGCACCATGTCCTCTGAACATCACCCTGGGAAGCATCATTTTTGGAGTATCCTTAATAACAATTAAGTAATTGACACAAATGTTTTGGAAATTTTTAATACTCTCATCCAGAGTCTGTACTGTCTGAAAAAAATCTTCTCATTCATACCAGGAAAAGAAATAGAAAAGTTTTCCAACTGCACCCACTAACATACTTTTGCACAGCACATGGTTTCCAGCCCGATTCATACAATTCAACAATTTGCAATCTTGGGTCTTATGTCATCTTTCTCTGCAGCATCCTAAACCAAAAAGAGGCCCAAGAAGGTCTGATATTATAGTTGACTTGGGTAGTTGGCTTGTGAATGCAAATTCACACAAGTATTACAACTATAGCAGAGAAAGAAATGTATGAACCACATAGTAGCTACACTGTCTATTACTGCTGCATCCATTTTCTTTACTGGACTACATAATATATAGGATGACTTTTATAACATAAAAAGGGCAAGTGGTTTATTAAACCAGCATTGTCCCCTAGAGCTCTCCCTGCCCCTGGAGATAAGGTCATAACTTTGCAACTGCTTCAAGTACTGCTTTTATGGTATACCGGTATACACTTATGTGGCATTAGAAGGGGAGTTAATCTGGGAAGCCAACATGGTTCTTGGATCTGTCCTTACTACCCTGGATCTCACTCTCTGGAGTCATAAATTGGAAAGCACTAAGATCCCCAGCCAAGGGAGCTGCAGGGTTCACTGTTTAAGGCACTGGAGTTGTGACATGAAGGTTGCAAGTTCAATTCCAAACACATGATCACTTCAGATCCCATAAATGTGTGCAAATCTTATTCATAATCAAGATCTTCATGATACAAGCTTACAAAACAAGTTTGACCAAAATCTGTTCAAGAGTATGATCCCCATTGTGTCCAAAAGCTCAGCCAATCAGATGCTAAACCGTCTCACCAATATCCATGGATGTCACTCATAATCAAATTCATCCAAGTACTTGATACAAATATACATACTTGGTCTGAGGTGGCGCTCTACAGTTTTGTATCTTGCATAGGGTTAGAATTTTAAAGAAAAATAATTTCCCCGGGTTCCTTTACTGGTTATACTGGCTATTTAAAAAAGACCTTGTATATCTAAGGTATTTTTCCAAGAACCTTTAATTCCCTTTATTTTGGTGTATGATTGATGGATATAATATGGGTTATAGAGTATACCGCTTGGCCTTACTCCAGATGTGCACCTTCCACAAAACTGCTAGCTCCACTTGGTCATTTTCACTTCCTGGACTTCACAGGTAAATTGTAAAAAAAAAGAGCCGATAACTTTTTTTTACATTTCATATATTTGGTAATTCATCCATTGTACTTTCAGAAGCTGGTACTGTCTAGTTGGGCAAAATTCAATTTCCTGATTTTAATAGGTGCTGAAGATGATGTACTTTAGACTAATTAATTCAGGGTGAATTTTTTAGCACAAGGAGCAGTCATTTTAGTTAGCTGTGTGCTTAGATCATGTACAATTTCCATAAGTACAATATCCAAAGAAATGTCAGCCACATTACATCAATGCAGCATAGAGGTATGCCTACATTCTCTCCACTGTGCATGTTTCAAATGCAAACAACTTCACCTTACATATGTCACTCTCTGAAAAGTACATAATAACTGGTAAGCACACCCTGATCAGAAATATGGCCTCTTCAAAAGCTCAGATGTATGACCACCTTTGAATCTGAATCTGAATGTGTACAGTGCAGGGCCAGTTACGGCATAAATTTGCACCGGAAGACAGTTACGGCATAAATTTGCACCGGAAGACAGTTACGGCATAAATTTGCACCGGAAGAGACAGCCAACTAGAAAGTTAGTAGTATTGTTCAAGAGCAATTCTGAAGCTCTCCTCTGATTGCACACACACAACACTGTCACTCAAATGATTCCAGTCCACAACCGTTTTTACGAAGAAAGAATTTCAAAACTGTTCTGTTCTACATTGCTCAACTACAAAACATCTACAATTATTTGATACTAGTTTTCTACAGTATTTATACTTTCAAAATTTGGAAAAGATCTGGCTTTAATCTGGCATTTTTGTCTTAATGGTTTTAAAAATATATTTGGTGAGAGAGCCAGCACTAACCCCTTGACTAATTTATAGAGATATGTCAAACAAGTCCTACTACGCCTGTCTTGGAGTGTTGGTAGACTCAGGTCAGTTAACATTTTGGTGATGCATCCTGCTTCTCTGGTTTTGTAGTCACCAGATATAAATCTTGCTGCCTGGTGTTGAACCTTCTTGATTCTATCAACATCCTTAATGTAGTATGGATCCCATACAACACAACCATATTCTAACACGGATCTGACTGCTAGATAGGCAGTTCGTCTTCATGTCTGCGGACAGTATCTGAAGTTTCCTTTTAGAAATGCTTGTGTAGTGTTTTACTTTCTTGGTCATTTTGATAATATGTGATTCCCACTTGAAGTTCTCAGATAGTGTTAGTCCAAGATAGGGGTTTTTAATGACATGTTGTAGTATGTGGTTATTTAAGGTGTAAAATGAGATGATTTTGCATTTTTACTGGTCATACACATGTGGATGCAACTCACAAACGAACCTATGCAGGAATTTGATGATATAAATACCAAATCAAGCCAAAAAGTAATGAGAAGTATGGTCTCTATAGTGTTCATAAACTCAGCCAATCAGACTCAAGATCACCTCATCAATATGCATGCAAGCTGCTTAGCCACTCTGATGCAAGAACTCAATAATATGCATGCAAGCTGCTCAGCCACTCAGATGCAAGAACAACTCATTAATATGTGCTGATGTTCCTCATTGCTGAATCCATCAGAGATCTTGATGACATGTTCACATAGCAGACCTGATCAAAATCTTAT
The DNA here is from genome assembly GCA_016617855.1 of Megalonaias nervosa. NCBI lineage: Eukaryota > Metazoa > Mollusca > Bivalvia > Unionida > Unionidae > Megalonaias > Megalonaias nervosa. The sequence goes on along the minus strand of JAECUM010017049.1, from coordinate 7,319 downwards.
AAGAAATAGTGCCTCTAGAGAGTTCAAGATCACCTAAATAATGTACTTAGATGTTGCTCATACTCAAACAGCCTGATGATATCAATTTTGAAACCAAGTTAGACCAAAATCTAATCAAACTTAATCCTCAAAATTGTTCACAAAATGTGTTGATGGATGGAAGGACAACAGGCTACACAAAATTGATGCAGTGTCATATATCGTAAGCTCACCTGGTCTTTAGCCAGATGAGCTAATAACTAATTTGACAAAGTAATAATAAATGAAGCCCATTCACACAAACCCTACTTTTGAACACCAAGAAGACAATATATAAACAACATGGAGGGTAAAATTCACACCATACTGCCATTGCCTTTTCGAATGACAATGACAATAAAGAAAATTATTAAAAAACACTCAGCTACCAGTTCAAATGTTTATCTAATGAGTGAGTCACTGAACAACATATTTAATAATAATAATTTGGATTAGTTCATGCCTGAAAATAAAGTACCCGTGACCTACTTTTTAAATAGTTACTCTTCTTGAGATGCATCCACATGCAAATTCTGACAAATGTAGGTGAAATAGAATCGTAGATATTGAGGATATACTGAATGTAAGTTACAGTGACACAACTTTGGTAAGGACTGAGGATATACTGAATATAACTTATAGTTACTGTGACATAATTTTGCTAAGGCCTGAGGATATACCGAATATAACAAGTTACTGTGACATAATTTTGGTATGGCCTAATTATCCTCCCTGACTGGCCTCCAAATGTCAAGTTGCATGGGTTTTGGTGAAACTGGGCCCAAGACTTCAATGGTGTAAGAAATAGATTGTTGTTGTTGTTGTAGGGTTTAATGCCATTTTTCAGCACAAGATAGGCTATACATGGTGGCAAGTATAACTGGTGGAGGAAGAACCCTGGAAAACCCTGGGAAAAACCACCAATCCATGAGAAGCTACCGGCAAGCTTTCTCACGTACCCATGTTAGCCAAGCCTAAGACTCGAACCCATGCAGACAGAGGTGAGATGGCAGTAGTCCAGAACAGTGAATGCTTTAGACCACTCGGCCACTCAGGGCCCCAAGAAATTGATAGCTGTAAACAGGAAAGTTACTCAAATGTGAATATTAAGTCACAATGATCTATTTTTAATACAGCTGGATTACTCACCTTGATACATACATATGTTGCAATTTTAAATACATGTGAAACTGGGTCTAAGATATTGTGGATAAAATGAATGATGCTTTAAAAAAACAACACTCAAGTATGAATATATATTAGTCACATGGATCTAGTGTTTGTATAACTGAGTTACTCTTGTTAAGATATATCCACATAGAAATTTTTCTTGAGTGTATGTGAAATTGGATCCAAGATATTGAGCATGCAACAAATGAAGTCAATGAAGCATGAAACTGAGGCCACACCTATCTGGTTTTGGCATTATTACGTTACCTTCTTCAAGATGCACACACAAACCAATTTTTATGAGTGTTGGTGAAATATGGTATAAGATATTGAAGATGTCACACATAGAAAGCTTAAAATATAAAAGATAGTCCTGTAAAAAATGGGTCACACTGACCTAGTTTTGGTAAGATTTTAGTACTTTTGTTGAGGTGTACCCACAGAACAATTTTCATGGGACCCCGTGCAGGTGAAATGGTGTCCAAGATAATGAGGTATCAAGAAACGCCTGCAAATACAATAGTCACTCAGGCATGTAAATTGAAACAAAATGACCTAGTTTTGGTTGAGTTACATTCAGTGAGATGCACATACAATTTTCATAAATGCAGGTTAATAAGATCGAAGATATTGCAGGTGCAATAAATGTACAGCCAAAAGCACTAAAACATGCAAATTAGGTCACATGCACCTAGTTTTGATATGGTTGAGTTGCTTTCCTCAAGATGTATCTACACACCATACTCACAAGTGTAGATGAAATAGGGTCCAATATATAGTGGTTGTAATAAACAATGCTGAATATGCAAAAGTCACTCAAGCATGAAAGCTGACTCAAATTGCCCTAGTATTTGGTATGCTTGAGTTACTTTCATAGAGATGTGTCTACAGGATGATTTTCAAAAGTGTTTGAGAAATAAGTCCAAAATACGGATGTAAAGAAAAAAAAATGCTGAAAAACAGACACGTTACTGAAGCATGCAAATTATGTCACAACAATCCAGTTTTTGTATGGTTGAGTTACCTCAATTCAGATGTATAAACGTACCAAATTTCACAAGTGTAGGTGAAACAGAGTCCAAGATTTAGTGGGTGAACCAACAACTGAAAACACAAAACTCAAGCATGCAAAATAGGTGACAGTTTTTGGAATGGCCCATTTACCGTCTTTTTGAAGATGTACCTACATGCCAATTTTCATAAGCTCAGGTGAAATAGGATCCAATATATTGAGTATGTGATAAAGAAACACTGAAAAGTACAAAGTTAATCAAGCATGCAAATATGGTCACAGTGACCTAATTCTGGCATGGTTGGGCTACTTTTGTCCAGATTTACAGATAAAAATTAATGAGTGTAAGAGAAATAGAGTCCAATATACTGAGGGTGTGTACGCTCAGTAAATGCCTGTTGTTTTTCGTTGGCATAGGCAGAATTGCACCAATGATCCCAAGAGCAGTGCACACTGTCCCCCACCCTCCAAATCTGTGGGGACACACAACACTTTAAAGGAGCAGAGTAAAATAATTAATCATATACACTGTACAGCTCTTAATCCATAAACTCTGTGCATACTATACCTGCTTGTCCCGTCTCCTGGAAATGTTCAAGGACACGCTTGACTGAATCATGTTCCAAGTTGGATGTAATGAAATGGGGCAAGTGATTCATGTTGTCACCATCTCCTGCTTCTGCGAGACTTTTTCTCCAGTTCTCATAGTACCTCAAGCCGGTTTGAAGGATCATGTTATTACCCTGTCAAGTAACAAATATTTAAAACATAAAAACAATAGTATTCAGCTCCACCAACTTTACATTTCTTAAAGTCCTTGAAATCCATGGTTGCAAGTTTGGATGTTCCATACCTAATGTCTGGAAGTCCCATAAATTCACTTGTCAGAAAATCCTGTTATACATTCAATATAATGAAATTTTAGTGACGTGTGTGTAAAAGGGGATAAAGGTAGACAGGACTCAGATTTAAACACTCGATGCCAAGCTGAAAACCATGAAACTATCGTGGGGAGAAGCAAAGAAAGTGGCAGAGGACAGGGACCGATGGAGGGCAGCGGTGGACGCCCTATGTGCCAACTAGGCACGAAGAGGATTAAAGTAAAGTAAAGCATCTGATACATACACTGAATATAAACATGGATATTGGGATTATTAAACTTTTTTCTCACACAGAAAGATTTTGTACAATTAATGAATCTGATACTCCAGACCATAAACAAAACACCTAATTAAGTTCTAATAAATCTCGGCCAAAAATTTTACCACATACACAGCGTTGAAAGCAGACCTGCCAACCCTGATGAGTCTGTCTCAGTAAGGCAGTTGATTTTTTCCGTAAGTTTGACCAGTTTTCAGTAAGGTGTAAAAAAAATATCATGAGTCATACTCAAATTGGCATATGATATCCAATAAACGTAATTGTGTCCCTTCCAGCTTTTATTCACAAGAATCTGAATATTCCTTTTTATTCTTCTGTGTTGATTTTTAACACTTTTCAAGAGGCTTATTTTCCCTTTTGTCTTAAACATGCATCTCTTGCTGGATGTAATTTTTAAAAAATTCTATAATCAACAGTTTGATCATGCAGATGCTTCGCATGAACAAATATGTGCAGTTTAAAGTATCTGAGGTGCTGCTGTAAAGTTAGTCTGGTTCCCTGACTAATTTCACTAATTCTAATATGAAACCCGGATCCAAATCAAACACGGATGAACAAATTTTCAGAATTTTTCGGCAATAATCACTTTTCCATAGATTTTGCTTTTATGCCGTAAGTCCTTATTTTAAGAGTAATTTTCGTAAGTCTTACTACAAAATCGTAAGGTTTGGCAGGTCTGTGAAAGTCATGAATACATATGCTGGTTTTAAGACATTTCAAGGTCTGTTATTGTCTTCATTACTTTTCATCAAAACTCTTTGTAGTTTAGGAACTTCATTGCAATTTACAGAGACAGCATTGCACATTTAAGATCTACTCCTTTATAAAACTGGTGAAGTTGTTTTACAGATATATGTACATTATGGCATTTTAGCATGCTGAGCAGTGCCACTTGAGCTAAAGTGTCTAGTACAATCTTTTAAGTGTGCCACCCAGTACTGTTCTAATTAATATATATATATATATATATATATATATATATATATATATATATAGAAGTTACCAATCAGTGTGAAAATAATTGTCTTTTCAAAGGCATGGCATAAAAACAGATAGTGTTGGTCAGGGAAATAATCAATATGACAGAAAAACTGACAAGCAACAGTGCAAAACTTGTACAAACCAGTCCAAGCACTTTCAGAATCTACTGATTCCTTTTTCAAGGGCACAAAGCCACCAAAGAACAATTACACAAACAAAAACATAAAATACAACCACCCCTCTTGTACTTTTCCCAACTGCACCCAAAACAAATGAATCTCCACTCAGCATCGCATTTGTATTGAATGAAAACACACAACTCATGTTTTATCTCCAGTCACACAGGAGAGTAATTTTCTAAGTATCGTGCCCTAATACATTGTATTCACTCAGAATGATAGAAATAGCAATACAACCAAACCTGTCCAAGGGGGCCCAGGTGGCTGAATGGTCTAAAACATGCTTGCATTTACTAATCACTCTTATCTCAGCTCTGTCCATGTGATTTCAAGTCTTGGTTTTGGCCAATGTGGGTATGTCAGAAAGCTTGCTAGTAGCTTCCCATGGGTCAGTGGTCCTCACGGGTTCTTCCTTCATCAGTTGTACTGGACACCATGTATCACCTTTCATGTGCTGAAAAATACTTTCAACCCAAAACAACATGTCCTGTCACCTTTACTCGGCAGTCACCTGTCAACAACAGACATTCCAACATCCCCTCTGCAAATTTTCAATATAATGTCCTGCATGTAACAGTCACCTGACTTCTGTGGTTAGTGGCCAGGTGTTTCCTAAACAAACAATGGTTTCTCCCTGCCTTAAGTGGTCATTAGACTGCATCTACATTTGACATTCGGTCTATGCAGTCTGAATTTTTGCTTTACAAGGAAGGCATTGTTTAATAAAGGAATATCATATCCATGAATGTGCAAACATTTCTTATCTTGCTTATACTCATAATTCAAGACATAATGACAGTGTAACTCAAGGGTGTCGATATGTCAAATTCAAAGGTAAGGCATTTTTTATTCTCAGGGTTAGGGGAGTAGAAGCATTTTGTTTGCTCGATAGTGGAAAAAGTAGCTGTGTTATCGCAGCAGAAAAGGAAGTCACCTTATGTGTCATTGTGACAGGTATAGTTAGATATCTTCCTCAATTTGCCTGTGAATTAAAGCAATCTCTGAAGAAAAAAAAAGTTCGCCTTTGAGAAGAGACAAGTTACATCTAAATAACATGAAAAAACTAAGATTGGTGTCTATTTTAAGGTAGTGATGATTTCATTCATAGGATGGATTAACGTGAGCAGAATACTTTAATGGAACATGCATTTGGAAGATAAAAACATATACCCATAATTAAGATTTTGTTTTACAATACACATATAGCAATCTTGAAAATAATAATAATATTAATAATAATAATAATAATAATAATAATAATAATAATAATAATAATAATAACAACATTATTCAGAGCATGGTATTGTTAAAAAACAAATATAAAAAGGTGAAACTGTGTACAGCGGTCACCTGTGTGCAAAGGCCAGTTTTGCCTGTTCCCATTAGTGGTTGCTATTTACAGGTTTGACTTTACATGCAAAGTGGATTATTAACTTGTCAGCCCAACATTAACCGGTGAGTATTCTCATCTGTGTATCAATGAAAATATGGTTCACAATCTGTATCAGTTCATGTATTTACCTCAAGATTATCCATTTGCTGCTTAATATCTCATAAAGGACATGTTATTCTTAACAATTTGCTTAAGTCATTATTTCTTAATAGATTTTCAAAGTTGGTTCTCTTGTGAAACACTCAAGTACATTGACCATTTCACACTAATTGATCAGGAACATGTGCCACCCTGGAAATGGATTAAAAAATCATCTAATATATTCAAACAGTGCCTTCACTTCACAAACTTCATTTTTACGTATGAAAATTTCAAAATCATCTTATTTTCTGCAAGAATAGCAATCATATATGTTGTTTCTGATATCAATGTTTGTAGAATCTCTCAGGTCAGCTGAAACCCTAGCCTTTAGGCTCAGGATTCAGTAAATGATAATACCAGCAAAATCCATCTTTACTACCTATAATGGTGACATGGCAGGAAATGTCATCTGAGTTCTGATTGTTTACTTTGCTGGCCATTGTAAATCAATCAAAATTTCACTGCCTCCATGGCAGACAGAAGATGCATTTCAGAATGACTGATAACAGGGTTTATTATTTAAGTGTATAAACAGAAAAAAAAAGGAAGCTCCTAGGCCATCCAGTGGTAGAATTCTGGAATTCCTGGAGAAATTTGGTTTGGCATGTAACACAAGACATCCATTAACAGAATCCCTGCTACTCCATGATATGAAACTAAATGTTCTCACCCATGTGAATGAGAGAATCTCATGGATTTACTACCCTTATTTCTCATCCATGTGAAAGAAGAACCACGCAAATTGGAATCCCTGCTGATCCTGTTTCAGGGTCAGTTAACTATTGATCACTTGTCTTGATCTCCTTGTGAAAAGCAAGCATGCATGCTTTTCACACACATACATACACACATACATACATACATACATACATGTGTGCATACATGCATGCATGTATGTATGTAGCATGCCAGCATGATCCTGGCTAAATATTTAAGTTTTAAAAATGTAAAGGTAAATACTGCACACAAATAAATTTGGGAGATAAACCATTCCAAATCAAGTAAAAATGTAATCAATTTATGGGTTGATAATGACACAAAGAAATCCGAGTCTTGGAGTTACATTTTTGTTTATTGTAAGGCAGAGAGCCAAGCATAGACAAATAATATAATTCAAGACTGGGATTCCCTTGTCTCATTGCCAACTGTATCAGATTCTATTAGACTTGGTCTTAGTGTGTTTGAGATAAATGAAGATGGCATGATGGTATCATTATCTCACAATATGTTAAGATGTAATTTTGAAGACAATGCTCAACATGAC